>VYXC01013404.1:104418-138426 GCA_013397175.1 Platysteira castanea | reverse complement strand
TTTTTTTTTTTTAAATAATCAGAGACCAGGAGCCTGGAGATCAAGCTATTTATCCACGTTTAGCACTCGGCCTGTTTATTTGGTATAGTACCTCACCTAATATATCAAAATTAAGCATCGCACAACTCCTCATTTTTAACCACAGCCCATTAAGCTTTGCTCCCTGATTAAGACATAGCATGTTCCTTGTGCTTTCAATTTTCTCCAGTGCATGGTGAGGGATCTGATATTTTTGCAATGTCCCCAACACCCAGTGGCAAAGGCAGAGAAAATCTGGTTAGGATGGTTTGAAGAGTGTCCTAAGTGTTAAATGTGTAACTCCAGTGCTTGCCACCCTTCTGAAAGCTATAAATGGCTCGAGCACATCTTTATTTTCACCACCACTTGGTGACCTCTTCCTACAATGTGTTGACTTCTTTATTCTAGTAACTAAAAATCCCTCTCCATTTAACAAGACACTTCAAAAGGTGCCTAACTAAGAGCACATAAGTACAATACATTCAGTAATTTTGCTCACGTGCTCAAGGACAGGCCGGGCACTTAATTACCTTGCTGAATTGGGCCACAGCTCTCACTGCTATTTTTCAGTCTTTTTTTTTTTTTTTTCCTTCTCTGGGGATGGAGCCTTGCATGCCCAAATTCCATTATCTGGGATTCATGAAGCATCATCTCTGTCTCTTATGCAAATTTGCAATAAGACACAAGTGGCTTCAATTCAAACATGAGTGGCAGCATCCCATGGAGGCAAACGAGCAGCCTCTGCTGCAGGAGAGGCTGTGGTAACAGAATCAAACAGCATGGCAATCTCTAAGTGACTTTCAAGGTTTTCATAATAAGTGAATGTTTGGGGTTTTATTCAGTGACACAGCCTGAAAAGTTTCCTCTAAATTAAAACTTGACATGTGTCAGTTTACAAGCAGTTGTGCTAAAAAAGAACAACGAGATAGCTAGGGCACCTGGGTTTCATTAATTACAATAACATACAAAACTGTTTAGGTTGTATGAATGAGTTTTTAGTTCTGAAAAATCAAATCTGGACAGAGTTCACTCATGACACCATCTACTTAGAAGCAGTAGTATTATTATTACCACTAATTGGGGCACTACAGCCCACCCCATCAAGATTGATGACTTATTGTGATGAAGAATTCAAAACCAGACTGAGCATCTGCTCCATGGGATTTCTGGAATAAAAAGGCAACGTTGAGCAAAGGTGATAATACACAACAGCACCAAATGTTTTGTGCAATTGGGCTGATGAAACATTGAGATGAAATGATTTTCTCAAGGACAAGCAGGGAGTGTGAAGCAGAGCTGAAGTGCTGTGTAGAACTTGACTTCTCCTCCCCGACTGTCTCCTTGTGCTAATAGAGACACAACCAGCACAGCCAGGGCCAGCACTGCTCCAGCACACACACTCTGCTGGCACTCCACACTGCTCCAGTTGTCACATGCCTGGACATCTCAGACATGCAGAGAAATTTATTTCCTTCCAGGCCCACAACAGCTTTTATGTTAGACTTATCACATGCCTACACTGGCAAGCAAAGTTCAGGATAAAACTTCTTAATTCATTTTTGATTGTGATCCTGCATGAAGTTTCACAAACAGGTCACTTGAATCAACACACACACTGCCTCCTCCCTGTACTTTGTCAACATCTCTTGTATACGATGATAATCAGACAACTCCCTGCTGCAGGAAAAAAAACCCCACACCAACCCTAAAATCTATTAAAGGAAATTTTCCACAGGGCTGGTCCTTAGATAGTGCAAGACTCATGTCCTTGACCCTTCACTGATTCTCCCATCAAAACCACAAACTGTGTTCTGAGAACTTCCAGAAACTTTTGGGGACTGATGAATGACAGACCAAAAGTTGGACATCTCTTGGCAGCTTCGAAGTCCAGCACAAATAGGGGAATGAAGGAAGGGAATGTCTCCATCTGTGTGTGTGTAAACTGAGCATGGTACCAATTAAAAGTATCTGGAAATACCTTATTCTTACGGTTTTTAACCAGAACTTTGACATCACCATTGGAGACTTTGTAAGTCACTGGCAACAATTCAAAGGCAGCTGATAGCAAACACAGGGGCATAGATTTCACTTGGTTCCTACACAACTCTGCCTTAAACACCCAGGAGCACCATATCATTGAGATACTACACGTACACTTGCTCCTTTTCACCCCAAGAAATGATAAATGAAGTTTGGACTCTGTAGAGCCCAGCTGTTTTATTTTAAGTCTATTGCTAATAGACCAGCAAGTTCAAAATTAAAAAAAAAGAAAAGGGAAGAAACAAAAGCAGCTATTGTAAAACAATAAGCCTGGGCACTGAAGAGAACACTGCGAGCTTCAATGCCACCCTGTATGAGAGTAGGAGTGGTTCACTCGACTGAAAGTGATTAATTTCTTGAAAATGCTGAGGTCACGCTAATTGACATGACCTGTGTAATTAAGCAGTCTCTGTTTACACACGGAAAGCTCAACTGCTGTGAAGCTGGGTTTGTATGACAGAATGTCTTTACAAGTCAGGAGATCAACAACCTTTCCTATGTCCTACCTCCCCGCCGACACAGCTCCTGATTGCTGTTCTGAGGGAACACGCACAGGCATTTCCATATGAAAATCAGCCTCGAGCCTGGGTGAGCACAGCCCCAGCAGAGTGAACATGTTGTGAAGCAAGCTCTGACAGGCCCCAGGGGTGACTGCTCGGACTAAACCCCCGTGCTGGTGAGAGTCCTCTTCCCACCTTCTCTGTCCGTGATAATGCTCTCTTGAACCACAGGAGAAACGTGACAGAGGGAGGAGTGTGGGGTGAGAAGCCAAGGGCTCTGCCTTGCTAATGCTGGCTTTTACACTGATTAATTTAATCCCTGTGGCCGCATCTCCTCACTTCTGCACTTCTTTGCTCAGAGGCAAACAGCACCCTTCTGCCTTCCAGCACTGCTGCAATTAAGCAGTTCAACAAAAGACATTCTACATATAAATAATGTTGTCACTTACATAACATTCAACACTTTTATTGAAGTGCAACAATGCTGAAAAAGAAGCAAATGACCATGAGTAACTACAGAAAGCAGATATATTTTGGAGTTGTCTTTCTTCAGAGACCCATGTGGTCAATGGGACAAATCTCTTGTTTCTTCCTCAGAACCGCGGGGCAAAACCCCACTGACAGATTCTCGATGCTTCCTTCCTGGGCTATATTCACTCCTCCTACCAGAAGAGAAGGTCCTTTGACTTTCTACCCCATATTTTTATTCACCACATACTCAGGTAAAGCATTATTGCCACAGTCAAAGGACCATGTCTTCAATATAAGGATTTCAACAACTGCTTCTCAGCATCGCCACCATTCCACTCTGCTGCCAGCACTGGGGAAGTGCATGCACAGACCACCTTCCCAAGGGACAGTGATGTTCTTCACCCCAAAACGAGTCATAACATAGGTGGAGCATAAAAAATGTCCTTGGCCAACTGAAGCTGTGTTGGGATTTCAGCTCCTGAGCCTCAGTGCCACAAGCTGCAACAGTGGGGAAATACCAGCCCAAAACATCCCAGGACAGATGCACCCAGTGGCATCTTCACCCCATCGATGCACATTCATGAGTCTTTACCACTGCTCAGGAGTAACAACTGTAGTCACAAGCCTGATTTTATTAATTGCTTTTACACCTTCCTCTGCCCCAGCCAATGAACAAGGTTCTCACTCTGTGTCTGCATGAAAAGAAATAGTTCCCCATGCAGAGAGGAATATCTCAGAGCAGGGGAGCCCCATAACTGAAAACAACAGTGAGGTCATTCTGATTTTTCCTTTTCATGCTTTCCCTTCCGGTGGAGATGACATTATCTTCAAGAGTGCTCTCTTCCAGAGCAAGAAAACCCAACTACTTCCTGCCAATTCTGCTGTGACAAGAAGTCCTCAGGCAATATTTTGTGACCTTATGTTTTTAGCATCTTCCAGTGAATTACTAGGTTAGTTTGGGTCAAAGTACTTCTGTCCCTAACAGCTGCTAATTTTTAAAGGAGGAAGCGTGTCCGACTGACCTGGAATCGACGCATGTCTCGAGGGTTTCCTGCATTTTTTAGGCAATTTTGGTTACATTTGAGGAAAAATTTCAAGAAGAACCTGTGGAGAAAGAGAAACAGACATTAATGTCTTATAAATAGGTGTAGTATGTATAAATATGAAATCTGCACATTTGGTCCAACAAAGACTTTTCTACATCAGTATTCCCAACTCAGACAAATCACATCCCTCCCGATCCAAGGGGAGAGTGGAGCTTTCATAGGCCCAATCTAGCAAAACAGGTGAGCACATCCTGAAAATTTAAACACTAATTTCATAGATCTGTTGTGTCAGAGCCATTAAAGTTTGCAGTCAGTCCCTCTGTCACGCCAGGCTTGCTGTGCCATCCAGAGCAATGAGGAAGAGACACGTCTTTCAGCACAGCAAAAAAGGGACAGAAAAATGCCAGACATGAAAATTCCCTTGTGCATAAATGGGGTTTTGTTTTACAAGTTCACTGTCACCCGTAAGTTTTGATTTAATACAAAAATACTGAAAATGTTCCGTTCAGTTGAAATCTCCCTCACAGGATTAAACCCAGTTTGTGCATAAAATTAATGCTCAAATAGTGGTTAGTGGAGCCCAAATCCCTGAGAGGAGAAGGGGGGAAATCTTGGTCAAGAGAATGACTTCATGGAAAAATGAAATATTTTTGATGCAGCCTATTTCCTGACCATACACAGGTCACTGAAGTAGCTATATGACCCTGACATATATCTCTAAGAAAAGACATTGCCTTTTACAAAGCCAAAGAAAAAAGCAAACATTTCACTGAAAATATTTCCTTCAGTGTTATGCATCAGTGGACTGTAAACTCATAAAGACAAGTCAATGAATAATAGTGGGTCTCAGATTCCAGGCTTCCTCCCTGAAAGCCAAAGTTTATCAGCCTTTTGTCCAAAATAAACTACAGACTAAGGTCTACTAAAGCTCAGCCATGCAAAGTTTAATCCTACAGCAAATTTAAAGCCCAGTGTAACCAGACAGGGCAGCACTGCACATGCAATAACCATCAGTGACTAAGCAGAAGTTCCTCTGCCCTGTTCCCATATACAGGAGTGGGGTGGGGAACAGTTTGATCCTGTTTTACTTTAAATCTGAATGTTAACTTTTGCAAGCAGGCCTCTTTTAGCACCCAAACTGAACACTAGGTCAGCAGAATTTGCACAGACTGTCACCAAGAAAGGCAGCACTGCAGGGTAAACAGTTTCAGAAAATCCCTTTTTGATGAGCAGCATTCTTTGCCCTGCTCTAGTTGTGATGCTGCCCCTCAACAAGGAAAGTTTTGCTGCTTGGTCCTCCACATCAAGAAAATCATACAAGGCAAATGGCTGCAACGACAAATTGAAACTATGGGGACTGTTTTCATTAAAGAAATGCAATGTAATGAGGAGGATTATCAAATGTGATGCTTGGGATTATCAAGGACTAGATCTCCTGGCCCAGGAAGTCTCTTCTAGACCTGAGCTTCTAAATAAGAGCAAGCAATCAACATAAAAAAAAAGAGCCACTGCACTAGAACAGGGGTTTGGAGAGAGGTTTGTTTAAAGCGCAGTGCAAGTCATTGCATTTCTCAATCAAGCAGGTTCTGATATTCAATAATGGAAAGGTGCTGCTATTTGTTGTACGTGTGTGTCTTTTTAAGCCGCTAATGGCCAGCTGTGACAGCCTGACTCAGATTGTGTAGAAGGAGCTGTCAGCACAAATCTTGGCATCTCGGATCCAGACAACTGCTTGCCACCAGGCGAGGGTTTGTACTCGTGCCAGAATGGATTTTGAGAGACAAGCAAATAGGGCATTAATTCTGCCAAAGAAAAACGAAAAGTGGGGAGAGTTCAGGATCTTACACCTCAGATGATGGCTTTCCTGTCAACAGCTCGTCATTCAGCTCACGAGCTATGAAGGGCACAGACATCAGATCCCTCTTGCCCTAAGCTGGCCCTGTCTCATGAAACGCTGGCATCATTCGGAGACCACCCCTCCACACGAGATTGCTCGCTGAAATAAAAAGCCTGGCCATCTGTTGGGAGGCAAAGACATCGCTGTCAGCTGGTGCCTACAGCCTCAAACGGGCCCTTATGTGGCAAAACCTCTCAGAGCCACTCACTCTTTGGGGAGAAGCTGGCGCTGCCCTGGGCTTACTGTGGGATTTTGGCGGCTTCGCCGAGGGCCGAGTCCAGCAGCTGCCCACCCAGTCTGCCACAGCCCCAGAGCAACACCCCGGCCCTGAGGGGAGCTGGGATATGGAATAGTTAAAAATAGCCAAAAATTCCTGGTTTGGCTTTGTACAGCACACAAGCGATGGGCAATGAGGGTGGTGGGCTGATTCAAGAGCCTCCCAAAAAGATGGAAAGCTCTTTGTGAAGTTCTCTGGAGAAACACTGAGCCTTCCCTCCCCTTACAAAGCCTGAGCTCATGTGAACTCAAAGGCTTGGAAAATCACTCTGAAATACAAGAATTGGCTTTCGGGGTCTGCTAAACTCTAACCCTAAGTTTCGCAGTCTAACTCCATTTGCACTGTGCTATAAACCCCAAAGGCTACAGAAATTTCACCAAAATAAACTGCAGAAGAAATGAAGCTCATCTGTTTAAACCTACCAAAAAACCTCAGGCAAGCAAGCAAACAAAACTTCCTTTGAATTACACCAACTCCAGAAAAAAATTAACTTGCAAAAATAACAGCATTTTCAGAGGAACATGAGGCTTACACAGCCAAGTTCACTCACTGCATTTTAAACAAAAAAAGTCACCAGGTCTGCAGAAAACATTCTGCCAAGAATGTTTAATTCCACTGCAAGACAAAACAAACTATAGGGCTGCACTTTGTTTTGGAACACACCACGGCTGGAGTCCCCCCAGCCACACGAAGCATCCCCCATTTATCCAGGCAAGAGCTGAGTGGCAGCAGACACCCTGGCTGATGGAACCCCCCACCTCGGCAGGAAGGAGGATGAGAACAGATGAAGACAAGGGTAGAGCAGAGCAGTTTGATTCATGGGGCTCAGCCCAGGCTCTTGGTTCCTGCTTTGAACTGCTTGTTCAGGTGCCTTCATCACCTCAAGCCTGGTCCTGCCAGCGCTGCTCATTAACAACACTTCACTCTGCAAATATTTCAGATTTGGATTGACAGGACTGGTCCAGAAGCAGTGCCAGCAGAGCTGAGCTCTTTGTAAGCATAAACCTCCATCCCCATTTGTTCGCATTAAACTTCTTCACAGTGGGTTGGGTTTTTTTCAGTTCTAACTTTCCCCACATTTGGCAGGACTGTGTACCATTAATGCTAACCACAGAGGATATATAGCATTAATACGCACTACTGGGGTCTGAAATTCATTTCCAAGATGAAAAAAAAATATGCAAAACACAGGAGTGTCAATAAAATCTTCAACTCTCTCTCCAAACTTATGTGACTGCTGAACACCCATTCTTCTGCCTCACAGGACTCAGTCATCAATTATACTTATTGCTACCACTGAGGGGTTTGGATTTTTTTGCATGAACCAAAACATATTTTCTGACTCCCTTCCTGACTACCACCATCCCTGGTGTGAAGAGCATTTGTGCATGTGGAGCAGAGAAACACAATCCTGCTCCATGCGAGTCAGCTCAGGTCCAGAAACACAAACTTTTTACAAAGCACTTGGATTTACTGACTTCCATTGGTATTAAACCAAAGAATTGCATGCATCACCTGTCATCCCACAGACACATGGTTGGAGTGTAAGGAAAGGAAGTTTTGGGGAAAACCAGTTAATTTTAGATTATATTTAGGTGTCCTAGGGTGCAGCTCAGGGCAGACTGCAAAAGCTGCAGGAGGAGTGAAGTTGCTGAGGAGTTAATCCATGCCATGCATGTACTACTACAAATCCCTGAGTAACTGCAAGGTCCAATGTAGAAATACAACCTCTGCTTAAATACAAACCCCTGGGCTGAGTCAGGCCCCAAACGAATGTGAACTTCTATCTGCCAGGCAAAAGCCCTAAAAAATATGTTACTGGCTGTTCTGGGAATGTTCTCTCCTTTTCTCACAATTCAATAGAAATTCCTTTTTAGGAGATGTTTTTGGGGTTTTTTTCTAACAAAACTGCTGCATTTCCAAAAAGATGGTGCCAGTGGGACTGTGCTCCCACCATTATCCTCTGCTCTCTGCTAGGGAGGAACTCTACTCCAGGTCTTGTTCCTACTGCCAACTCCTGAAATCAGCTCCGTCCTCCCTCCTGCCCCTTCCACCCCCTAATTCCCATTGTTCCCCTGATGGATCTGGTGAGCACACAACCAGCTGGAGGTCACTTCACTTGTTTAAAATGTTCCCTGCCACTCCCTGCTGGCCTTATTGTCCATCACACACCAAATCCTTTGGGTTTGTGCAACACCCTCCCCAGCAGCATCCTGCTCCTTGCCACTACCACAGGGATTTAAATTAAACACACGGCAGAAATGGAAATCCAAGTAATGAAGATGTAAGAGGATTTTGCCTCCCTGCTTTTCTTGCCACTACAAATTAATACTCATGTTTATTAAAAATAACTGAAGAGTTAAATTAAAGAAAGCAAGCCCTGACATGATCTACGTGGGTCTTCTGTCACTTGCCTGAAGGAAATTTAAAAGAACTCAAACACGAAGGCTTAGCAGTAGGATTTTCTTGCCATTGCCACAATAAATATGTCTGTGGAAGGAGAAAAAAATAGTTGGAAAGAAGACCTGCTGCATTCCTGATGCTGAAGAAAAGCTTGTTTGTTCCTGATACATTGGAGAAGTTGTTCAAGAACAGCTCCTCCATGCGAAAATACGACAGCTGTCATGGTGCCAAGGTCAGCCAGACCCGTGGCTATCCAGAGTGAGTGCTGGTTATACAGCTCAGACCTGGCCAGGGCAAAAAAACCTGACAAAACACACCTTTTCTGTGGTATAAACACATCTGATAGAAAAAAGGGCAACTTCAGACTTCTGGATGAAACACAGCAGTAAGTATATGTGGGTTTGCAAAATTAGTAAAACCGAAATACAGGGGCCAGGGCAATAATTAGCAACTTTCCATCAGATAAAAGGATTGCATGCCCATTCTGTATGGCGCACCAATTCAGCAGAGTACTAAATATGTGCATAAATTTAAATACAGAAGCAGTACTGATGGAGACAAAGGTACTACTCACATACTTGAGCACGTCGCAGGCCCAGCTCTGCTGTCAGCCTGGTGATGCTACAAAAACAGCTCTCTCAGACAACCTCTGATGGGTATTTCAGCTCTGCTGAAAACTTCGCATATCAAGAGCCAAAGCCAGTACAGGGGTGAGCCCAGAGGTCACCAAGGTTGACACTGCACTCCCTGCCACTGCTTTGTTTGCTTCTGCAGGGTTTTCTCTGCTCTTTTCACACACTTCTTTCTCTATCTGTAACTTCTCCTGCAACTCCTGGTAACAAGATCTACTTAGTAACTTGCCACTAAAATTAAAATATAGAGAAAATGCAATTTCATTTGGAAAAGTAAATAATCAAAAGGTAGAGAAAGAAGGTTTAGATTAGATACTAGGAAAAAATTGTTCCCTGTGAGGGTGGGGAGGCCCTGGCACAGGGTGCCCAGAGAAGCTGTGGCTGCCCCATCCCTGAAGTGTCCAAGGCCAGGGTGAACAAAACTTGGAGCAACCTGGGATGGTGGAAGGTGTTCCTGCCCATGGCAGGGGGTGGAATAAGATGAGCTTTAAGATCTCTTCCAACCCAGACCTTTCTATGATTCTGTGATTCCATGATTTATGAAATGTCCCTTTAGAAACGTCAGAAAGACAAAGTTAACTGTTTTCCCTTTTCAAGTTGACTCTTCCTAACAAAACTCCTATTTTAAAATGGAAAATTCCAAACTTTGAAAAACTTAGGCTAAAATGAAGCTTTTTTTATTCTTGAACAATAATTTCTTTAATTCTCCAGCATTTTAAAACTTTCCTTGAAGATTGTTTTTTGGTTGGGTTGGGTTTTTTTTCCCTGCAGACCTTTTCACATACAACTCCCTGATCACGTCAGGTACCTTATTCACAAAAGAATAATTGAGACTTGAACTGATATTTACCAACATGAGGCTGAGCATGGAAATCAAATATAGGCATGGGGAAAACCTCCTATTACCCACATGTTCACAGCTGGATTTCACTTGGCTCTTTAGTCAATAAACAGCAGTAGCTACCTTTTGTGGCATTTTTACAACAGGAAATTTATTCTGCAGAAGAGAAATTAAACACCAGATCCAGCCATCTAACTCTCTTCTAAACATAACCTCTTGAGTTGTCAAACATCCTAATTAAGAAAAAGAAAAATCCCAAATCTGTTCTCTCTGGATTCAATGTTCTTATGGATTTAAAATGGAAGCCAAATCAGACATGCATTTTGCATTTATGGGATGCTAAGCAATTCACTGGTTTACAAAACAAACAAACAAACACCAAAACTAAAAGCATAGAAAATTATTGACTTTACTTGAAAATATATATCTTCCTCCTGAACTGCAGAAAAGGTCCAAGAAAAGCAATGTGATGCAGAGAATAAACCTCAAGCAGTCAGAGCCTGTTGACTGAAATTCTTCAGGCAGTGCCATAATAACAGAAACATTATAATAATAATAGTAGTAATAATACTATTTTTGTGAACTTGCTGTGGCTGCCAGAGCTCCAGCACCGCCAGGGTTTGCTGTTATCAATACAGTAAATATTCAGCTCAGAACAGCTCAGAGGAGGCACCCACACAATCACCAAATCAGAAGGCAGGACTGCCCAATCCAGCCTTAAATTACTCATTGCTCGCTTCAGCAAGTGTTCCCAGTCACTTTTGCTCAGCTCTGTGTGTTCTGCACAGCGAAGCACAGCATATCAATTTTTCATCTTGCATCTTCTGGACTTCTCTAGCTCCCTGATACTGAGTTATAATGCACCACAGAAATTTAGAGTAGTTTGGGAAAGTGCATTTGGCATTTCTCCTGTGAGAGAGTTAAAATCCCAGAGAGAGTGTTTTGGTTTCTTTTCCCAGACTTTTAATAAGAAAAGAAGGAGATAACACCACTGAAAAACAGCATCACAAAACAGAATTAAGAATAGTCCAGAGGCAGGTTTGAATGCTCAGTTTTCTGTAATTTAATTTTGCCCACAGGTCTAACTTTTTAATATTTTTTTTTCCTTAAAGTAGTGAAAATCTGAATTTTCCTGTATCTTCTTACTTGTGCCCAGCTCAAGTATCTAAAATTTTTATTACACTTGAACTGCAGCTTCTTTTCTATCACAAACAGAAAAAAAAAGTTGTAAGGAGTTCATGCCATCTGTGTACAGGGGATACACAGGGTATTTTTGGTTGATGACAACCATCATAAATAGTAAAATAGTAAAAATAAAATTAAATCAATTTGGTTCAGTTTAACCACTTTTCCCTTCAGCCTTTTCCCATTTCATTCCCATTTCACCCCTCAAATATTAGGCCATAAAAATGGGTTAACTATTTTTAATTTACTGAAGACGTTAGACTTCAGTCACTGGAAAAAACTTCAGACCAGCCCTGTGGTCTGTCATAGTTCACACAATGCCAGTGAATTAGCAGCCCTGCCAGAGCCATACTTTCGCTAAAAGAGCCTCTGTTCAGTGTGAGTGCTGACAGATATCAGCAGAGCTGTTATTGCAACACGATATCAGCACTGGGTTCCCTGCTTCCTCCAGGTAAACTCCTGTAACTTTAGCATGGGCACCAAAAAGCAGCAGTGCTATCACAGTCAGGGATGTTGAAGAGCAAGGCCAACCCAGCCCTCTGAAGCTGCTTTTCTCACCCCAAACAGAGGGCCCTGAAACATGTCCCCCTGAGCTGGGGGTGCTGATGACATATTTCTTTTGCCAGCTCACTGAGAAAGTTATAAAGATTCACATGGTAAATATTTCATGTGTGGGAAACACATTTCCCACCTTTCCCTGGACCAGGCACATGTAAATCACCTGCATGTAAAGCTGTGTGCAATCTGCCTGCACATACAATAATTAATGATCCCTCAAACAACCTGACCCCAAGAATACCTTTAAATAACATTGACACAGTGGTGCCATCACCCAAATCTGCAAAACCCAGAGGCTGAGGCCACTTAAAGGACAGGTCTGAGCCTCTAAAGTGCTGAGAAAAATTTCTGCACAAGCAGAAGATGAAGTGCTACTCTAACCCCATCTGAACAGATGCACCCTTGAACATCTACACCAGGTGTAGACATGATATTACAATGGTGAAACCTCCTGAGACCTGGCTCAGAACCTGATTCACTTTGTTCTCTAGATTTTTTTTTTGAAGTGGAAGATGCTTTATGTTTAAAAAAAAAAAAAAAAAAGGGCAGGTGGTCTGCTGAGACTGACATGGAAATGATTTTTGACCAGATTTATGTGTAGGACTGATGGCCTGAAGAGAGAGAAACAACCAAGATGCTGTTAGATCTCTTATTTACAAAAAGCCATGGTATACCCCAATAATGAGTCAGAAGAACATAAGAGATCAAGAAAGTGATTATTGAGTAAATTCATGTCTCAAAAACATTAAAAATACACAATCCAAGGAGTTTCCAGAGAAGTGCAAGACAAACTTCTCACAGTGCTGTGTGCCCAGGAGATGCTGACTCTGGGCAAACTCAGGGGTTCTTGGCTGCAGCTGCTCCAGTGCCTCGGGATCACTGCCAGCAAGATCTACATTGCTAGACTGTGGGATTTACTGCTGGGATGACACCTCAGCCTCAGCTTCTGCATCACCAAACCCTCCAGAGAGCTGCAACAGCAACGGACAACTTTAAAACGTGCCTGTAAATCTCCTGTTCACAGTCCTGGGTGGAACTTACCTCACCTGACCCACCCCAGTAATTACAGAGAAGTATTTTGGAAGTATAATATGGAGAGGGATTGATTGCATCCCCTCCTAAGACAACTTATGCTGCAAAAAACAAATTAAATATTTTCTTCAAGTAAAGCAGCAGCATTGAAGGATCTAATGTGGGGGAGGGAAAAAAATGACAATAACTTAATAATTTTAAGTTATTAAAAGCTAACTTTTAATAAATTAAAAACTAAACTGATCTGGGAACCCAGTCAGTCACTGACAAAGGACAATCTGATGGAGATGCTGCTGGGAGATGTGATTTTACACTTTTATGGTTCTCTTAAAAAAAGAAAAAATACCCAATTATATAAAGGAATCTTCTAAATAAACTAGTAGGGGTGAGTCTAGAATTAGCTGTCCAGAAAAAAAAAAAATATGCAAATGTACATTTGTATTTACACAAGACAAGATCAAGTGCAAAAATGTTGTGGAAGAAAGTGCTGCCTTTAGCTCCTGCCCACAAGCTGGACATTCCATCCAGGGGTTCCCATTGTTAGATGATATTTAAGAGAATAAAGCCCTCGTTTCCTTTGCAGCAGGGAGCTCTGGCAGTGAGCACAGGAACCGGAGTGTAGTGGCTATTTTGAGAGCTGGAAGGAAGCAAGAGGTTGTTCTGTGGAAAGGCGGAGGCACTTTGAGCTGTGCGTGCAGCAGTTCAAAAAGAGAAGATATGCCAGGGGTACTTGAAGGGGATCATGAACTGCCTCTAAGTATAAAATGCTGCAGATTTGTGTGTGTGTGTGGGCAAGCAACCCAGACACCGTAAAATTCATTGGGATTTACCACAAGAGGGGAAAGACTGAAAGAGGAATGGCAAAAGAGTTTCTGATGTGTTGGCGAAGAGGATCACCCTCTATGTAATGCTGGAGATGTCATCAATAAATATTGCATACGTCTGCTACCTTTAACATGACATTGAAAGAGCTAAATTAACCTCAGAAATAATGACCTCTGCAGCAGACATGTAGAATCCAATCACATCTGCTTATATCACAAGTTTTGGATTAAGTGCTTTAGAGCTTTTCTTAAAGCAATGAGCCTTGACCATGTAGGAAAAAGACTTTTGCTGATGTCCTCTTCTGTGTCAGAGAGATGTGGGAAAGGCATTGTAGGCTGCTGTAGGTGCAAAGTTATCTCTTGCACCAGCCAGGAAAGGTGATCCAGCTAATAAGAATATTTTCTCCGGCCCTTGAAGCCCACCATCCAGTGAGGGTGCCCAAGCTGAAGGACAAAACCCCAAAATTGAAGTGGAATTCAAGATCAGGTTGCTGGTGACAAGTTAGAACTGGAGCAAGGCAAAGACATGAGCTGGCATTTGTAATACATTTATAAAATAAATCATGCTCATGGCACTGTACTTTGTTGGTTGGAACTACAAAAACCAGCATCTTTTGAGAGGGTTCAACAGAGCAAGAGCATTGTAAGGGCAGAGGCACAGCACTAAATACCTGACAGAGGGGAGCAGGGAAGAGCTACAGACAACTTCCAGGGTGTGAAAACACAGGCAAGACTTGGGATCTCCCCTGTATTTCTGGATGTCTGGCTGTGTCACCCAGATGCCCTTCTGTGTGAAAGCAGGGGTGATACCTGTGATCAGTAGGATTTACACCCACAAAACACAGAGCATGAGGGTCTACAAGGTACTATATAAGTACTTCAGGATTATGACTTTTGTGTGTCACTGCAGAGGACAGCATCAGCCATGGAAAGAAGCTTCACAGTGAACAGTTCAGAAACCTTGCCAAGCAGCCAGTGCAGAAAGATAAAAGTTGCTGTTCATCTACATCTTACCAATGAAAGTTACAATTCAATGGACTAGGAAGTACTTGCAATTGAACAACTCTTAACTCTTTATTATATGTTCTATTGTACTTCTTTTGAGAGCAATTGTGCTGGACATCAGGAAGAATTTCTTCACTGCAAGGGTGGCAAAGATTTCAAAAGGGCTGCCCAGGCACGTGGTGGAGTTCCCATCCCTGGAGGTGTCCAAGGAATGACTGGACGTGGCATTCCATGGTTTAGCTGACATGATGGTGTTCAGTCAGAGGTTGGACTTGATGATCTTGGAAGTCTTTTCCAACTTTAATGGTTCTATGATTCTAAATTTTACATCTCTGCTTATCTCAAAATAAAAATTAAGAGCAAGTTTGAAGAAATACTGTGCAGTGCCAATGACAAACTTATCAGCAGACACGTGTTAGACAACATGCTAAAATACCCTCACATCAAGTTGTCAACAATAACCACCAACAGATAACCCTGACAAAATAATGCTCAGGGCTTGATTCAAAATACAGTTAAATGTACACTATCACATACAAATTGCACGTGACTGAGTCTATTCAATGAAATAATATTACTCCAAGTTGGGAAGTGGGAATCATTCTGATTACAACTGAATAATCAAGTTTCTACCTGCAAAGACTTCTTTCACTGTGCAGAGTAACTGCAACAAGCACAAATGACTGCATTGCTCCTGCCCCTGCAGTGAAGCCTTTCTGCCACCCTGGAGCTGCAGCATTGCCTGTCTACAGCCAGCTTTAGCCTTGGCACCTTCTGAGTCCTCCACCAACTTTTCACACAAAGTTCATGGATATAAAGAGGCAGGTTTGGCTCACTGTGTTTAAGAGAGTGAAGATCCCTTCATCTTAAAGATTCCCGACACTCAGTAGAAGCAGCTACCTGGAACTAGCAAGGACACTGAGGAGAACACTTTCATCCTTGAAGAAAGCGTCTTGGGACTTGTTATGACTACAGGTGGTCAGACACTTGACTTTGTGTCTCTCCTGAAAGACAGCACCTCCAGCAATGCGGCACTCCCCAGTGTGACACCTCTTCAGCAGCATCTGAAAGGGAAGCAAACCTCCCACTGAGCCACCAAACGCTGCTTCCCACACGAGTGAGGCTTTTCCTTAGAGGAAAATTGTCAGTCTAGTGATGCAGTGCCAATAACTCCATGCGCTGTTGCTTTTGTATATCCTGAAGGTTGCTTTTAAAAAATGGGTTTCATTACATAATGGGTTACAGCAAAGTGACGTCTCAAGTTTTAAACTGATTGGGTTTGGGGTTTTTTTTTTTGCAACTGGACATGGCTTTCTTGATCTCCATCCAGTCATTTAGAAGGCATGTTCTAATGTTCACCTGCATGTCACTTTTTTAAATTCACAAAATAATGAAAAGTGTATTTTTTTTCTTTTTTCAAAGGGATCTTTGTATCAAATTGTAGGCAATAATGCATTTGAGATACAGAAACCAAGAATGGAATTGGAGCTGGCAGAACACCCACAGTAATGCCCTGCCTTCATCCCATAGAGAATTATGCTTTCAAGGTGTCCAGGCAGAAAATTTTCTGGAATTTTAAATATGTTAATAGCTCAAAGTAATGACGACTCCAAGCCAAAACCCCAAATTGGAAAGTTCCTGAGCCCCGAGCAACATTCAGTCTGCAGCAGTGAAAGAGTGAAACAAATTCAGATGGGAACATGCACACCTTTTGTGAAGTTCTAATCTGAGGTTGGCATCTGACCAGAAATAACCAGTTCAGACCCCATCCTGGAGACTTGAGCTTGGGACAAGAAATCTTTAGAATAAACTGAAAAGGTCTTCCTGAAATGCAAGAGAGGCTGGTTTCTCTCTTACTGCACTGTCTGTTCCCAAACTCTCTCCCACCCATTACCTCTTAAAGGACATTGGCAAATGGCACCCCTTAGGCTGTATAAATCTCTGCAGAGGGAACGGCATAATTTTTCTCCCATCACGAACCTTCCAGTCTAATATTTGACAGCCTAGATCAGGTGCTGTCCAAACATTTATTAAAACATTTTAAATGATGAATATATCCAATTATTACTATTAATGCAGCTAATACTGACTAATGAGGGGGAAACACACTAGCTTGTGTCCCACAATTCATTACCCCTGCCTTGTCAACAATTCAAAGCCCAAAACCTAATCATCCATACCGGGCCCTGTTATATTTCACACGTCACATTTAATAAGTCACTCAGTGCCTATAAATTAATGTAACATGTCGGCGTTTATGAGCACGGCTTTGTCGCTGTTAACAAATGATGTGCTGGCCTGGTCTGCTGCAGCTCAGCAGTGACGAATGATGGAGGATGATTTCTCTCCAAACTATAAACTGCACACTGGGGACCACAGCTACACGTGGGCACGGGTGTGCACACCCACACTGGGTGTGGGAATGGCACAGAATATACAGAATTTGGTACCTGTTCCAAGTGTATTTCATACATTTTAATGTATTAAATATTTTTCAGTCCAGTCATTGAATTTTATCAACACACATCATAACTAGTCAGACACTTATAGAGATGAACACAAGTTACCACACAGTATTATAGGGATGTATAAACAAGTCTTCAGCAAGTTTATCAAAAACACATCTCCTGTGTGTATCATGTTACAATTTCACTCACACCACTTTAAGCCAACCAAGTTTATAGATACTATCGTTTATAACAACACAACATACAAGTGGGGCCAAATCTTGGGTTTGATTTACAGTTAGTCTGAACACCTGTAATATTTCCATTCTTAGTGCTTCCACAGCCAACCACAGCTTGAAACAGAAATGAAACACCACGGAGTTGTACTGCAGAATGTGATGCTAAACTGCAGGCGACTGGCACGGCACCAATACTTTCTTTACTACTTCTTGAGCAAAACTGATTTTTTTTAAACAATATGAATAAAGCACAACTTAAAGTAACAGAGTACATAAAAAATGTACACGTGATATACATGTACTTTTTAAAACCCTTCTTTCAATTTTCCCGAAAAAACTGTAAGCATTGGAAAGCAACAGGGAAAATGTCGGCATCTTTTTGGTTACTTTGGTTACAGCTGTGGCAGGTTCAGGATTGATGAAAGACATCTGGATCTACATACGACTGCATCAAGTACTATGTGCAGTAATAAAACTGCACACTGCAAATGCACACTGTGGCCAGGAGGGAAGCTGTCACTGGAACCAACTTTTATGGAGCTCAACAGGTTTGTCAGCAGCAGAGGAAGAAGACAGATAAGGAAAGAACCTCTGAGAGTTGAGCTCCTCACCCATTGGAAAGCTGACTGTTACCAAAGCACAAACCAGGACCCCTGTTTCGGTTTTGTAACAAAACTTTCCTGATTGTAACTCCAGTTTTGCCCTTATGGTCTCTTTTACAATGTTGTATCCCATTACAGCAACACATTCCTTATGAAACAAAACACCCTGGAATACACACAGCAATGTATTGGTGATGAGCCCACAGCCAGCCTGGGAGAGACAGACCTGACTGAATTCTCTGGATGCTTTTTTTGCCTCTGTTGGGAAATGACAGTCTGTAAAAAGGAGGATTTGTGGGAAAGGATCATGTCTGAAGGTCTGCCAGCATGAAAAAGATTCTTAGAGAAAAACCTCTAGTGTGACAAAACATCATCTTCAGAAAATTCATAAGTGAAAGCTCTTTGCTTAATCTCGGCAGCCATGACTCAATGCTTCCCTTTCCTACTGAAGCAGCAATCCTGAAGAGCAGGGCAGCAGAAAGTCACACTTATTTTCCAAAATCAATCCACCCTGGAAGGGCCACCCAGCGGTTACAGTCCTAGAGCAGGACACAGAAGACCTACATTCCTTTCTGTGCTTGGTATACTTTGGAAGCCGCCGAGTTGCTTTCAGGCTGCTAAAGATGCAATTAAGCCCTCTTAAAAGTCCTAGCGCACATTTTACTGCATCTTTAGAAGTCAAAACACCTTTAAAAATCTACCTTTAAATCTCTCTGTCTTCTTTTCCCATCTTTAAATAGGGATCATGACACTTCTCTAGCGCACAGGTACTGTACGGGTAGATAAAGACAAAGACACTTTCTAAAAGGTGTCACACACATCTAGGATTCTCTCATGTATTGTTGGCATAAAAAAAAATCTTAGATATTTTTAAAGACTTCTGATATATAAAGGGGAAAAGATGTAGGATTTCATAGACTTTAAATGTCTCTAAGAAAATTATTCTGTATAGGCTGTATCAGTGAAAGAACCACACTTATCGATTTGTTTTTCTAGGTCGTGTGTGGGATTTTTTTGGCACTTCATACCTTGAGAGCAATAGAGATGGTAAAATTCTGTAGAAAGGCTTGAGCATTGCTACTCCTGCACTCTACACACTACTTCTTGTTGAAGGAAACTATTTGGGTGTACAGTCTGAGGTCAGCCATGGCAGCAAAGGCCAGTTCACCAGTTAAGGCTCAGTGACGCCTTGGGTGTCCCCGCAGCCCATCATTTGCAAAATGCTAAAGGTCACAAAGACCCTGAAAACCCAGGACCACATATTTTAACAGTTTCGCTACAGAAAATTTATTTAGTAATTGCCTAATAAAACGTGTGTTATTTTCTCTAAAAGCAATATTGTATTTCTAGCACCCAAACCAGAAATTATATGGTGCAAACCCTCCCTTCACATAACTCCGTGACAACACCTATGCAAGCACAAGTTGAGACCACTATTCCTGACCAAAACCAAATTATTAGAGCACTGCAGCTCAAATAAACAGCATCACCATAATCAAATAATGTCAGCTGTACAGCACCCCCAGCACTTGGGGTTTTTTAATCCCACTCTCCTCCCTGCCATTCATTTACCATCTTTAGTCCTTTCAATCAAAAGTTTTGTGAGGCAGCGTGATATGATTTGTACAGAAATCTGACCTACCAGAGGTCTCCAGGTACTACCACAAAACACACAACAGATAAAAACAATCTTGATAATTTGGGCTGGTTTTTTTTTTTTTCCTTACATACACATTAAGCTCTAAATGGGCAAAAAAAGCCAAAATAAGCTGAATGCCAACATGAAAGCTTGGTGCTATCTGCATGCCACAGCAGCCACTTTTAGCTCTAAAAACGCCTAAAACTCCATAAGAAAGGTGGAAATTGCAAAAAAGCCACCACACAGGCACTGCTGGAGAAAACTTTAAAAATATGGGAAGAAGTAGAACTACCCTGTTGCAAGGGATTCATGGAAACTCTGAAATATTGAAGAAAAGGAGAGAAATCTGCATGACAATAACATTGTTTCCTTCTCTGAGGGACCCTCAGGGCTCACAAAATCATACAGAAAAGAACACAGCTCTTTTCAATTCAGCCCATTGTACAGAACGGTGAATGTCGCTAAGTTTATTTTATAATGATTTATTATAAAGAAAAATAAGGGCTCAGGCAGAGACATATTTTCTCAAGAATTTATTGTTCACCAAAATGGTTTGTTTTGCTGAAACATTTCTTTTTGCTCTATTTTTTTTCTGGCTTCGTTCTAGAGCTGCCTTCACCCACACTTTGCTCTGACAGAGGTAGACTTTCCTTCTTCACCTCTCCTGCCACCTGCAGCTCCCAGACTTCCCCTGAGTGGTTGATGCTGCACCTGAATCACTGCTAAGCCACCTCTTCCTTCTCGCACCACACCTGTCTGGCTCCTCCCTCCCAAAACATCAGAGATCCCTCAGACACCTGGAGAGACAAGGGAGCAAAGCACCACCAATACCAGACTCCATCCTCTGGGACCAGAGGCAGAATCAAGCCTGAATTGCAGGGTGAGGATCTCCTTTGATTCCTGCTGGGAACACAGCAGTGGCCCAGGAGGACAGGAGCATCCCCAGCCTGTCAGCTGGAGCAGAGGACGGCGCTGGAGATTGGCAACTGGCTCCCTGAGGGAAACAGAAACTCAGCTGGAAGAACATCCTTCCTCATCCCTGGGAGAGCAACAGGATGAGCTGCACTGAAATGAAGGGCTTTAACCAGCTCTACTTCCCACCCACCAGCAGCTCCAGAGAGACCCCGGCTGGGCGTGTTCTGCGTGATCCTGGGACATTCCAGTGCCACCACGGACCTCAGCAGCCTTGCCCTCCCTTCCCATGGGTTCCTACTGCACTTCCTTACTATAGCAAGGACACAATTTATCCTCTTTATGTACTTAGTCCCTACAGTCATCAAGCCAGGTAAGGAAATGCCAATATTCTCCTTTCAGAGGGGAGGAAAATAAGTGACTTCACAAAAACATGCAAGTTTTTTGGTAAAAGAAGATAGTCCAATCCATTCCAATTAGCATGGCTCTGCTAGTGACTGAATTTCTACTCCAAGAATTATTTCTTTCAATTAGAAAAGCTGAACCATTAAAAAAAAAATTAAATAAAACCTACCTTAGCTGCATTTTCCACCTAGAATTAGCACTTGGTTCAGAAAGCAAATAAGCCAAAAACTGAGCAGGCAAAGGGAACTCCAAGTGCATTGTATGTCCAAGCTAAACTGATGCAATTCCACATATTCAGTAAAAAAAATAAAGTAAAAAGTAGGTCAGAAAAGCTGACGGAATTAATCACAGAAGAGATGAATAGGAAATTTGATGGAAATAAGATCACTTTTCATGATGAATTCATAGTCAGCACTTAATTGAGTACAATGAACTTGAAAATACACTTGGTGAATGCCTGCATTAGCTGGACTTCGGAATGTTTGTAGCAGTTAAGATACACAAACTGATCAATAGTGTAAAACAAAGGAGCTCAGGTATGCATGTGTACTCATACATCACTTCAATAAATTACCCTGGGTGTTAACACCGGAGGAAGGGAGGGGGGTGGATTTAGAACAATCATTTTGGGATGAAGAGCTAAATCATTTCAACCACATCTTGATTTCTGCAAAACTCGGCAGGAATTATGAGGCTTAACAGCATCTCAACAATTAGCATATTATAAATACAAAAATGATATATTAAAGCGAGAGGAGAAAAAGGCCAGCATTTTACACCTACAGTAATATAATTCCACTACTTAATGCAAAGTAACAGGCATTAGAGTGTTTGGGATCCTCTTGTATAGTGTTATCTGTTCTATCAGTAAATGAGACTATGTGAACAGTACAACCTATAAATAATTCAAGGCCTGAGATGGCAATTATAGAACCATGCACAACCAGCATGAATATTTTATGAAGGCTAAAACAGCCCTCAGAATGAATCATGGATAGATGAACACACACACATACACACACACTCAGCTGTTGGCCAAGTATTGCTTCCAGACATGGCTTGTATCTGATCCTCAGTGCATCTAAAAAGAAAATTCCTGAACCCAAAAGTCAGAAGTTACATCTGTATTTTTTGATATTAGGAGATATTAAAAAAATAAATAAAGGGACTATAGAAGAAAAAAATATTATGTTGGTGAAAGAAAATGTTCGTCTCCTTACAAAGATTCTGGTAGGAATTCTAAACAACTTTTTCCTGTGCACAACACGTGGCTGCCAAAAGCCAACCACGATGGACAAAACGAGGGCCTGCAAGGGCTGTGCAGCACCTTGGTCTGCAAAATCTCCCCCTAAAGAAGGACTTGCCTACACAGAGATATTTTCCAGTAGAGATATACTGGTGTAACTCCCCATATGGGCACTATTATTGCAGCACAAGAGCATTCACAGGGGAGTTACAGCAGTATAACTACTCCAGCATAATTATACGGGTATAATTATGCCAGTAAATTTCCCTGTATTAGCAAGCCCAGAGAAAACCTCCCTGTAAGGAGCAGGGCACTGCTGCATCCTGCCCCAGCACACAGCCAGGGGGCCTGCAGAGAAACACATCTGGCAGCAGAGATCCCCAAACCCTGCTCCAAAGCCAGGGCACTCAGTGGCACGAGTAAATTGGTAACACACTAGCAAAAAATAATAAAATAATCCTTTATGTGTCTATCATGTACATAGACACATGGATGTGCACACTTACATGCTCTAGGTATATTTATACTATATATAAATATAGTGTACATAAATATACACAGTTTTATTTATAGAAATTTACATTTTAGAACATGTGTTATAAACACTGTCTGATTAGTCCACAGATCACCTCCTCGAAATGAGGATGTATAATTTCTCCCATTCTCCCACTGGTAGAACTGGAATACAAAGTTAAAACACCACCAGCTATTAAAAGAAACAGGGCTGGAACCTGAGTGACCATCAGATAGCTCTTCTATGCCAAATATAAACACATCTTTGATAGCTCGAAAATTTCTCATGTACAAATATAAATGATGAGACTGGTTTTGGGTGCATGGCAGTCTACATGCATGCATGAGAAATAAAGATTAAGACTGAACACAGAAAAATTATAGGACTAAGGAGGCAGCATCAGATGTTTCTTAGTAATCTTAATACATTTTTGTGCTTTTTTTCATTTTTTAAGCTCTTATTGAGTCTTTCATTTGCATCTAAAAAAGGCTCTTGTGAGGCTACAATTTAAAGCAATGCCTTGCAGACAGGCTGCCGGGTCCTCCAGCAAGATGTGCCCATGAATAGGGTCACAGTGTCACAGACAGCACAGAGAGCACGAACTCACCCACCTCACGGCCTTTTCCTGCACGACCCCTATAATTTTGTGGGTTTGGCAAACACAAGGGGCAATTGTGTCAGCCAGGGTCAAGCTGCCATTGTGGGGGGTTTGTGGGCAGGATCAGGATCTGAGGGAGAGGGGTTGTGTCACACTGGGTCAAGACTCTGCAATTGTGGGTGCCAATTTGGCAGCTCCGAGGTGGGTTGCAGTTGTTTTCCAGAGAGGGAAGAGATGACCACGCTGGCGGCTCAGGAAGATTCAGGTGGAACTGAAGCCATTTCGAGAAGGTTTGGCAGTGAGAAGAATGTGAATTTAGTTGATGGAAGTGGGGAGAGGGCAGAGAGACAAAGCATCCAGGAGCTGGAATGATTTAGGATTTCTGTAGGGGAAGATGGAGCTCCAAAGGGATTGGTGCCTTCAGCAACATTTATCACCATGAGTTTAGTATTTCACTCAGCCAGAAAGGTGTATTTTCTCCAGCAGAAGACAACACATGGAAAACAACACATCCCTCAGTGCACACACCCATGAGAAACTGGTGTATCAAGGTGAGGTTTGGCAAGCAGGTTTTACACCCTCATTCTGCTTTGTTTGCAATCAGGTCCTAACTCACCCTTTTTTTCTCTCACCTGCCTTTTTTCACCTCACCTTTCATTTGGAGATGCTGAATTGTGAGTTAAACTGAGACTCGAACATGATCAAACTCCTGGTACATATGGACCCAGCAAGGCAGAACTGTGGAGTTTGGTTTTTCTCATTTAAAGGCAGCAAATTAAAAAAAAAATCAGGAACAGAAACACATACCTTGAGACCACAGTGCAAAGGAAATACTCTGCTAATTGCAAGGGTGTATTAAAGTCATGAACTAAGTAAACTAATTTGCTCTTGGCATACTTTCGATACCTCCTAGGTTTCTGTTTAGAACCTCTGTTTAGACATTTCACAATCTAAATCTGGTGAAGTCTGAAAAAGGCCTTCAGAAGAAGGGAGAAAAAAAAAAGCCAGGCAATGGTGCAATAAGCAGTTTTTGAAACTTGATCTGGCTTTCTATTAATTTGCAATACAGATTTGATTTCTAACTCTCAGAAATCAGAATGGTTAATCTTCTATTTTCATTATTTTGACATTTCTGTTTACCTTTTAGAAATGCTATCAGAGGCACAATGTGGCATTGGAAAGCTAAATGCTAACACATGGAGTGCTCTACAACTGCAAAAATTTCTCTCATACTTTTGCAAATACCACAGCCAAAATCAACAGCACAAGTTTGATTTTCTTCATCATGAATTGACAGCTTATTTATCTCTAAGGAAGAACTTTCTAAACCCCTTAAGCTTCCAAACAACTGAGGGAGGATTCTGCTGACTGTTCAAAAATTTTTGTGCCTCATAAAATTATAAGCTACATTATTCAATTCTACATGTGTTCTTTAAAAAAAAAAGAGAGAGAGAAAAAGGATGCATTATGAATTGCAACAGACTTCATGAAAAAAAGTCAAAAGACTGATCTGCCAAAAAACTTTCTTATTAGGACTTGTTTCATCTGATATTAAACCACAACGTCCATACTGTGCATGAAGTCCAGCTAAACAGTCCTCATGGTATCAGCTGATCTTAAGTACATATAGGCCTTCAAACACTGGGCCAAGTCCCATTAAAGTCAAAATTTAACACATGCTTCAGCATGTGCAGAACAATGATGGATTTACACTAAATGCTCAATTGCTTTCTAGAATTACAGCCTTAACCACTTCATACTGCAGTGAAGGTGAACACGACCCTCCTCATCAGGCTGGGTAATGCCAAGGCGTCACTACAGCCCCGAGAGCACAGGCACTGCCAGAAATTGCCAGAAATGATGGTTTCTGGGGACTGCTGGCAGAGTGGGATTGTCCACAAATGCTGTCCCAGAGCCATGGAGAACACAACCTTGACTGCAGCAAACCCAGGCTCTGCTGCTGGGCAGCAGCATCTCCCCCAAACGCTGCCTTCCAGCGAGCTGAGGACTTGTTTGCAGTGCAGACTTTAAATCAATACACAGGAACGAAAGAATCCAGCAATGCTAACAGATCAAGTATTCAAACGTGGAATCCAGGGAACATTTCGCTTGCCAGTAAAACGCCCAGTGTAACTCATTCACCCATGAAAAGAGCTGTGTCTGAAGTCATCTTTATTTACAATGTGTTTGTGCCATGTTTGTTTGGAAAGTGGAGGACGAGTTGGAGTAGGTGGCATCTCTCACAGCTTCCTTTCCACACACTCTGCACTCAGACTCCGAAGGTCTCAGCCTCACAAGGCAGTTACTGAGGAGCACACATTTATTTGCACCAAAAATACATAATGTGTTTGCTGTGAAAGTGCTCTGTTAGCCTGAGCTTGTAAATCAGGAACTCCCTATGCAAAATATAGAGTTACTCTGCTCTAAAATTGGTGTAACACAGAAATCAGACCATGTGCCGCTCTAGCTCCACTGCTCAAAAGGCAAAGTGCCTGTAAAAATTGCCAAGTGACCAAAAATAGGCTAACAGGCCATTCTGAGTTTTGCTGAATGTCAAACTAGTCAAAATTTGAAATTTTAATCTGAATTAGAAATATGAAATTTTGACATTTATTCTCATGTGAAATCAAAATAAAAGAACAACTCACTATGAAAAATTAGAAATTGTACCTGGAATCACCTAATGTAAGGCATGACAGAAATACACAAGATGGTGAGAAAAGTCTAATTTCCTCAGACATTCTGCTGGACACTGTGATACATACCAGGGTCAAGTGAAACTTGATAACAGGAAAAAAAAACAGACTTCAGGTTTTCCTGTTTCAAATTCTCAGCCCACCCTATCCTTGGAGCTAATGGAGAAATCTCAAATAGCAGGAAAGAGCCCACAAGGAAATCAAAAAGCCTCTAGGAGCAGGAGGTGTCTCCTGCTATGTCATACAAAGTATCATATAACATTTTTATCCACTTACTTTTCTAAAGTGAGATCCTTTTCCACCACAAACTGTGAACAAAATATCACACCATAAAATTAAATATATGTTAAAACCATGTAAGGATGTATTTGATAAAAAAAGCTGTTATCCCAAGCTCTGCTTCATCCTGAAATGGGTATTTTTTGTAAGCAATTACATCCAAAAGGAATGGCTTGTTTCTAGGTTACTCTGCAGAGTAGCTGTCTCAAGAGAGATGAAAGAGCAAAGGTAGGTCTTTCCTGTATATCCCCATCAAGATAATAATGGATGTGATGGGAGAAAGCCTGAAGTGATGTCACTGGAGGCAGAGTGCACACAGTGCTACCTGGGCTCCATAATGGAGCAGGAGAGAAAAGCCACAAACACAAGAGAGGGAAAATCCTGATGAAAATCAGGTAAACAATAGAGAAATGGAAATTCAGCTGGAATAGAAGCTTTCGTTAAACTGGATAAATGGACACAGTTGAGTCCTCAGAAAGGGAATATGAATCATATGAAGGAGCAGCAAAAAAGAACAATAGCATCCAATTGCACAAAACAAGTCCCTACAAGAGACTCCACCATTCAGAGGGTCCTAAACCCACACATCCCACTCTGGGAGCCCACTAAAAACACCATCCTGCAGGGCCTTTCCAACCTTCCACAACGCAACACACGTGGCATTTTCATAAGTCAGCAGAGGAGCTCATTTTTGAGGTCTGTCACAAAGAACAGGAAATGCATCTTGCAGCATAAATGGTCATCCAGCACAGAAAGGAGATTTTGTGTTAAAGTTACACACGCGTACACGTAAACCCAGTTCCCTGGGGTAAAGAGACATTACATAACACCCCACTATTTACTAAATGTAATTTCTGCTTTACTGAAATAAATGAAGACAGGTAACTACTGTAACCACAGAATCATAATAATGAACCGGCCAACAGATGGCAGCTGAACCAAATCACCTGATTTAAATAAGATCTGCATTTGCTTCAATCCGGCAAGTTTTGCAAACAGATTTAAGTCAACTGCCAGATAAAAATCAAGCAATTTCAGAGTCATGCTTGCTTGTAACAGATTATAACTTTATTATGAATTATGTCTCTGAACCTGCATGTTTAAAAACACAAACATTACTACTGTGGCACTGAAGGGGGGACAAATCACTCTATTTAATTTTGCTCACCAATGATACCGTTAATACAATGACAATAATGTACTGTGCATGAATCTGGCTTCTGATGGCAGCACTTTGGTGAGAGACTGAGAAAATACAAAGCAGAAACAGATTCCTCAGGCAGTCAGTGAATATGAATAAAAAAAACAACACAGGAGAGCTTTCTGGCCTGAGGTTAGAGGCAGAGGTTGGCATTATTTTACATTAGAAACAATTCACATTCAAAACTGTAATTGATAGCAGTGAAGTGTTAGGGAAAAGAGACTGTGGTGTTCAGGCAGGCTGACCTGCCAATCAAACTCAACCTTTCTTTGAATGAATAAAAGCTTCATTGCCCTATTATGTGGATCTGGGCAGGCAGCACTAAAGTACCCTGTTTGTCAAGTTTATGTGCACTGCCCCAAGCTACTCAGACACCCATGCTCAATAATAACTTGAAATCATCAGTGATTTTTGATAGGGTTTCTTTTAAAACATTTAGTGTTAATTTTACTAAGTCCCTGGGACTTAAAGAAACAGGAGGGCAATATTTCCACTCTGCTTTGTACAAAGACTGACAGACAATTGTGCTGCTGCTCTAGTTAAGGTAGAGCGAGACTGTTGGCTGGGGTTTTTTTAAAACATCTGTGAAACCGTGTAGTCTGAATGCTGCAGGCAACAGCTCCTTATCATTACAGGGAGGAAATGCTTGTCTTGATACTTTTTTTTTTTTTTNTTTTTTTTTTTTTTGCCTCTCCTCCAGGCAGGAGAGCTCTTGTAAATAGAACAATTGGCTCTTTGCTAACCATTTGATGGGAGACTTTGGTTTTCAGGATTCCTTTCCTTTCCCAGTTGCTGCCAGTCCATTATGCTCCTCACAGCACCAAAGCCACTGCTGCTCACATCCTGATGCACTTGGGAGCACTGGAGACTGAATTACTCGCTTCAATCAAGCTGGTCTTTCTGTTGGTGAACAGACCCCCTTTAGAGCTTTGCTGAGATGGGCAGTTGAGTGTTCTGTGCTGAATTTGGCCGAAGTGATTGATCACCAAAAATGCAGGGTGCAGTTTCTACTCCTTGTGTGGTGAACACCACCTTTACTCATGCAAGCCCTTAGGAAGCTGATCTTTCAGGAGATAGCAGAGAGGATGGGGGAAAGGTCTGTCAGCAGGAGATACCCAGGCCTAGGAGGATGTTTAGGAAAGGACGCCACTGCCCTGCTGCACGACTGCCCTGTTTCTTTCCTACCATCCCCTCTCTGCTATCAGAGTTTCTCTCTTAAATGGGAAGTGGGTGTGTGGCCACTGTGCAACACAGGTCTGTGTTTCGGAGCAATGAGGAGGGTTAGACCTCTGCAGGGTCAGCTGACAGGAATTTTGAAGACTGTTGTGACACCTCTGTTCGCTGAGGGAAGTGCCAAGAGCTCCTCGCTGAATATGAACAGTGACAAGTACTCTCTGGGCAGACGATTTGCTGCTGCCTGCACAGCTCACTTGCCATTATACTCGATTAACTTGCTTGTTCTCACAGCCTCTGCAGTTTCTTTTTACCTCCTAAACCTCCCTATGAGCAAGTATACAAAGCCAGTATATTCAGATGTGTCCACATTTGAAGTGTCCTGTAAAGCTGCAACAAAAACTCCCGCGGGAATTAGTTTGCTGTGCCCAGATATTCTGGTTGATACATAAATATGATAAACTCCACATAAATATAAATAAGAGCTCCTCCCAGAGCACAACAAAACCAGTGTCACCATGAGAAAGTCGCCCTCCAAAGACAGCTCAATCTCAGACCTGAAAGCAAAGTTTCTGATTACACTCAGGCCCTGCTTTTCCAGTTCTCTTCACAAGTGATTGAGGGGAAAAGCTACTTTTGTAAGTGATAACTGAATATTGCAGCAAACACATGGGGCAGTAGTGTGTGGCTAGAAAAAGCAGCAAGGAAATCTTTCTTAAAATGCTTACAGAACTATTAAAGGAGACATGGAGAAGAAAGTGAAGTGCAAAAGAGGAGTTCACCTAATTTCTGCCTTTTAAACCACTGTCCCTCTTTCTTAGCCTATTGTCTCCTGGGTTTTAAATATCTTCTAAGCTGTATTTTCAAAGGGGAAGCTCTGTGTACTGGTGATCAGACAAGTTGGTTGAAAATAGATTCATCAGGCTTCAAAGGATTATTGTTTGCAAAGAGACAGTACAAACATTGCTATTTTGCAGTACAGCTATGACATTATTAACCTACTGTGCAAGGATTTTATAGCCAGATTGGTTCATTTATCAAAAATAAGTGAAATTCAAAGCACCATAAGGAAGGTAACATTTCAGCAGGCTTGGCTTTCACTTAATGTCATTAATCTCTCTATTTACACAGGAGGCAAAAGTCTTCGTTTAGTGGTGTCTCAGTCCCACGTAAGAGCCCTGATTCAGTGTCTGAGCTTCAGCACATCAACACTGCACTTGGCAGAGAGGAAATATTAGTATTTCTGATAGGAATTTTTTTTTTAATTGCAGGGTCCCTTCCTTAGGTAAGTGCTGGGAGGAGGATGACAGATACTATATGTGATAAGTGTCTATGTGAACAAATACAGCTAGAACTGGAGAGAAGAAAAAGATACCTAAATACTGCAATATTTATATCATTAAAAGAATGAAAACTTTTAATATCTGAGAATTTGTGTCTTCATATCATGGTATCACAAGTAAAAGCAAAGGGTGTGCTGGGGGAGGAAACATCGAACAATGACTGGATTTTTTTTTTTTTTTAAAAGAAATTGATGGCAAAATTTTCAAAAATTAATNAAAGAAACTGATGGCAAACATCTCAATAATTCATGAAGAAGCAATTGATTTTTTTGGCTGGAAGGACTGGCTCCTTTCGACTTGTCCTCTCCAGAGGAAAAGCTCATTAACACAGAGGTGTGGGGGGCAGGGGGTGTGTGCACATGGATGTTCTCCGTGCATGTACATGTCCATGCACACACTGTTTATGTGCATATTTTTATCTAACTTTTAGACATCTCACACAAATCAGATAATATGTGTTTATCTCTACACAGAATACAGGCACAAATGCACCAATACAGTGAAAATAACCTTATGGATTTTCATTACCAAATTCAGGCTTCCCTATTCCCGAAGACTTTCACGAAGACCCTAAATTATAGCCTTTTAATTGACCCACCTCCAAAGCATGCAGAATGCTGAGATCCCAAGATGCATACAGTATTTTTGCAATATATTATGGGTCAAATTCATTTCAGGTACAAGCCCTCTGCAGTGACTAGTTATATCTTTTGAGAATGTTAGCCCCCAGAGTATAGTGACAGCAATTACCCCTATTTTCCTGCAGGAAACATTACAATATATTTGAACACTACTGAAAGCCCAGGAAAATGTGCTTATAGTCATGGCTCCCTCAGATGCCTAATAACAGAAATTATAATGTCTCCAGTTCAGCCTACTGGGTTTTGACCCCAATGGTCAAGACATCAGAGAAAGGTTTTTGTTTTTTTTTTCCTCTTAACCCTCTGGTTTTATCATTGTTTTGTAGATTTTTCAAGAGCTTTTTCAAGCAGGAAATGTAGCATGCAGCACCAGTACTTCATGATTGGCTTTACTTCATCCCACACAGCCAAGGCACAGAGAAGTTGAACTAAAGCTGTGACTTATCCTCGTGCCTGGATACTGCCAGTTCGTGCCCTTGCACATCACGTACAGCAGATGTTGCAATAGGCTGGTAGGAAAGTGGAGAGATACAGAATATTTCCCAGCCTCAGGCTCCAAGGACACACTCTGCATGGTGTGCAGGGTGGAGGTGATTATTCTCAATGAAGAACATGCAAACCACCCCCTATAGCCTGAGCTTCAGCTGTAGCTCATATGGGGAGAAGATACTCCAGCAGCCCGTGATCCATTAACTCTGTGAAACCAATGAATCTTCTCCTCTGCCACTCACCACTTCACAGTCTCCTCCCCAGCTTCCAATCTCCCTCCCTTGCTCCCTTTCTTCTCCTGTTTCCACGCCACCCTGGCACACAGCAGACCCTCTGTGATGAGATCACTGCAGAGAGAGGGGTGGGCACCGAGTGCCCCTGCATGGCCCAGGTTTCCCATGTCCCTGAAAACAGGACTGTGCTGTACCCACCCACCCCACAAACAAAGGGTGACAGCAGCCCCCAGCACAGGGGCACTGGGCTGGCCAGGGCTCCTCTCCTCCAGAGCTCCAATGATGCCTCAGTTCCCAGCTCAGTCTCCACCCACAGTGAATTCACTTTTACTGGGATATATTCCCTATACTGGGAAGCTGGCCCAGCTATTGCTGTACAGAATATTCCACAAACCCAAGGGGAACCTGTGGGTTATTTCTGCTCTCTCCCATGCATGACTGTACCACAGCAAAGCAGAGGGAGCTCCACTCTAATGTAAACACTTCTGGGTGTATACCATTGTCTAAATTACTTATTTTTAAACAGTATCAGGGAGCAAGCAACACCACTGCCTTTGAAAGTTTGAAGTCTAGCAGCGTCTTTTAAAACTCAGATGATGGGGAATTATTTTGGATTTTGCCGACTCTGAATTGCAAACCCAAATGATTAACCTCTCCGTTGGGCTCCCTGTTTCCAGGGGAAACAGCAGAAAGGACGATTTCTATGCTTAAATCTCTAAATCAGCTTGCACAGAGTAGTGCTGGCAGGTGATAGCTGAGCAGAGGATACATCCTTTTGTCATCAAAACCTTACAAATTATTTATTTGATCAGGAAGGAAAGCTGCAAAAGGCATCATATATTGATAGTTACTATTTCAGGGCAGGCTTCCATCCTTTCCAGTTACTGTGAGGATAAAGGAACAACTCTTGAAATACACTCAACTCTCCATACATTATATTTTTGGAGTGGATGAACATTGAACTTACAGCTCAGACCACAAAGCTACTACATCTCTCTGTAATGGATTTGTGCAGAGTATGATCCCGTCAGCTCTGCCCCAGAAACCCTGGGCTTGTTTTTTGGCTTTGCCACTGATCTTTTGTGTGAGTTTGGGCTAATCACTTTATCCTGTTGTGCCTCCCTGTTCTCCCCTCCCTGCTGTTGCCCATCTTTGGCTACTTATGTACAGTGAGGATGTCTGAGAACAGAGATTGGTTTCCACTCTGCATAGAAAATGTTATTAAGGATCCTGACTTTTGCTAAAGCTACTTCACAATTAAATAATAACAACATGCTTATCCATATATCTGTTTGTGTACCACCACTCAATCCCAGCTGGCACACTGTGCATTTTGGGGCCCATCTCCTCACAGGAAGAGTTCACTGATACTGAACAGTTTTCATGAGCTGACTTAGGAAGTGTAATTGGAGCCTGCCCTGGCTCCCCACTTGTCTCCAACACCCATCCAAAGTACTACTTCTAATCCTGACTAGCACTACGAAAATTCTCACAATAACACCTCATTTACCTCTGATTTTTATGAGGATTTTATCATGCTAGTTTTCAGTGGAGGTTGATTTCTGGTTTTCACATAGGAAAACCAGAAAATTCATAAACTACAAAGTGAACCCTTTGCTCGCAATACAAGACTCCAAATACAGAGAAACCAGTACTGCTGTATTTAAAAATCTTCTCATTTCTTATTCAATCTCACTGTTCCGGAGGGAAGTAGTGTTGGAGCACCTTGGTTTGTCACACTCCCAACCTGACAGAAACAAAGTCCCAAGGAGACAAAAAAAGATTTCAGATCTGGAACAAACTCATTCCCAAGGCAAATGGAGTGTCTTCCCAAGTATAATACCTATAATTTCTTCCATAAAGGCAGACACTGAGCCAAGTCTCAGCAGCGGCCAATTCAAGCTGTGTGAAAGGAGAAAATAGGAACATGGAAAGTGTATCCGACTGTACTCTCCCAGCTTCCAGCAATGAAAGTTTCAGGGCTCTCCAAGCCCAGAGATTGTATCTGAGCCCTCATATTTAACAGGCTTTGTCAGCTCTATCCTCCTTGAACTTGTCTCTCTTTGAACTCATTTACAGTTCTGACCTCCACAGCATCCTGTTGCAATGGGTTCCACAATTTAATTATGCATTGTGTGAAAAAGTACTTCCTTTGTTTGTGTTAAACCTGCTATCTGACCATTTAACAGGGAAATTTTTACTCCTCGTATTGGGAATTGTGAATATTCATTCCATATTCCCTTTGATAATTTCATAGTCTTGATCGTATCTTCTTTCACTCATCTTTCATGCTAAAGACTTCTAGTCTCTACAATCTCTTCTCATATATCATTCCACAATCCTGACTATTCCTCTTCCCACCTCCTAACCCATCCTCAACCCCCAAAGATACCAACTTTCTTCACTTGTTTGTGTTCCTCTGATTAAGATGCCAGGAAGTGAAAAAGCAGAAGCTGGAGAAATCACATCTGTAAAGGTTTTGTTCACACAACTCTTTGTATTACTTATTTTTTAATGTGTTTCTTTAAGATTTCATTTTCTAAGAATAAGGAGAATGAAATGTTTTCTTAAAATGTGGTTCCTTCCCTCAAAACTGATTCTAACTGCTAGAAATTAAAAAAA
>VYXC01013404.1:1255-104384 GCA_013397175.1 Platysteira castanea | reverse complement strand
AAACCAAACAAAAAACCAAACTCATCCAAATATAATATTTCCAGAACTTCACTATGGGCATTATAAAATCACCAGTTAAGAGAAAATGTTGAGTGAAGGGTAGGTCCACAGAAGACAAGTTTTTGCAAAATGTAGTTTCACAGTCCCCAGAGTCCAGAGTTTATCAAGCACGGGATTTACACATCTTGGTTATTTTCCATTTCCCTCCTGTAATACAGAAAGTGGTGCTCCTTTATTTCCTTGTGCTTTTTGAACTGATACCATCTCACCTGGAGCAAATGGGGAACAGCATCCAGGTTCTGGCTCTGAGCTACAGGTCCCTGGCCTGCTCCAGAGCCTTGCAGTGAGATTCACAGCTGTCCCCTAACGTGTCCCTCTCCTTTCTCCAAACTCCAACTCAGTTTTCATTTTTTCCCCATGAAGACCATTGTGAGCATTTCCCTGCTGCAGATTTCAGAGCTTGCAGGGTGCAGTCACCTGGAGCTCTTTTTCCTGGACTGTGATAAATGAGCAACTTCACAGCATTTTCTACCTCTCAGACTTCAGGGACACCATTTGACTCGTCCAAAGCCTCACCGACTCTTTCCATGACTCGTAAAAGTCCTTCCTATTTTTGTTACTCTATGTATAGTAGAAGCATATCAGTCAATGGCATCTCTCCAGGATTTTCTTTTGTCAACTGCAAGGGGCAAAGAAACCTTTGAATACTTCATAGCAATCTCTTGGTCTTCTGTCAAGAAATTCCTTGTCATCTATCAGAAGACCCTGCTTCCTCCTTAAAAGCGTCTTCTTTCGGATGTCAAATATTTCTGACTGTGGGGGCTCTGGGGGATTTTCTATACAGAAAGTTCCTTTACCAGTCGTGCCTATACAATTTCAAAACTTCCCCCTAGTTCATTCTGCAGTCTCAGCTGCCACTTTGCAGCCTTCAGGTTTCCTTACTAGACTTTTAATTCTCTTGTTTATTTCTATTGCCTTTTTTATGCTTAGTGTATCAATTAAACAGGAGCATGCACAAATAATTCCTCTTTGGCTGACAGCAGACTTTGCACAGCTTGATTCAAAAGATTAAGACTTACAAATACCACATCTGGACAGCCACAAGATGGGGACAAAACCCACAGGACCCTCCCTGAATGGGCCATACATTTTTGCAGGCATTAAACTGTTAAGAATTTCTGTTACTGAAGTGTCTCCCTATCGTGCATCTTCAAATATTGTAATTTTTCCCCCAAATATATAAATGTTCAGTGTAGGATTATGGCCTCTCTAGTCAGATAACACAACTATCCAAGTATCCTGCACTTGAAAATAAATTCTTTGCATGATGTCAACACTCAGAAATCAACCTTTCTAATTTTCTCTCACACCAGGCTTTAGTGTGATGTAACAAAGTCAGAAGGTGTCAGGGGAATCTCTGTACCACCAAAAAAAACCACCCCCAAAAATCTCAGATAAAACTGAAGCCATAGCAAGGATTTTAATACTTGTTACACAAAAGGTTTTCTGTCAATTGCTTTGCCACTGAAGTTCCATGTATTTCATGTTGTCCACAAATTTTCCATTCCTCCCAGGCCAGGGGTTTTGGCACAGGAAGAAAGTATTTGTACCAGGAGAAGATGCAGCAAAGCTGGCCACAAGTAGGAAAGCAGAGGAGATGGCTTGAAGTTGTGTGAATTGAAATCTGAAGCTTCTTTTCCAATGACAAGCAGCAAAACATAAACAACGCTGCCAGTCACGATGCCAGCTTTAGGGACTGAGTTAACTGCTGAGCAAAATAGGACAAACTTCCACAACCTTTTGTTTCAAACCCCTGGCAAACTCCACCAAAAAGCTTTGCACCCCTTTCAGCTCCCTTAGTGACGTAAGAGTTGTCCCTACAAATTTGAGAACCAAACCCTTATTTGTGACTGAGGAGAATGTGAAAGGAGGATATTCCACAACCTGGGAAACGCAGTCACAAGGACACAGGAGGCAGAACATTTCAACCTAGAGGAGAAGGTAAGACTGAAATAATGGATTTCTGTTCTCTTGGCAAAGCTGAAGCAGCTGGCAACATGAACTTGATGAAGCAACCCAAACTACAGTGGAGAACAAGAAGCAGGAAGGAAAGAGGATGACTCCAAGGAGAAACAGCTCTTCCAGTTTCCAGCAGACCTTCGGAGAGGTGTTACCAAACCAGAAGACAAAAGACTGATCAGAGCAGGAACCAACAGCTGGGAGAAAATGAACAGACCAGGAAAGAGTACGTGTGATTTTTTTGCACATGGTTAATGGGGGAGAAGAGGTCCTTGAACTTGTGTGGGGTGAGGTCACCGTGGGTGACGTTAGCTCTGCAAAGCAGCACCATTGTTCTCCCTGAAGTCTTCCCCTCTGGACGGTCAAAAGAAAATAACTGTTTTCACCATCTTCTCTTTTAATTTCAAGACACGGTGATTCGGCTCCAGCTGTTTCCACACCCTGCTTTACATCCACGGTCCATGTGACCTTTCCTCCCTCTCCACCCCCAGCCATTTCCTCTCTGAGCTCTTCAGAACAGCTTATACCAAACAATATTTAGCCCTAATTCATTCTTGCTCCATTTGGTTACTTCTCTCAGCTACAAAACACAAAATAGCTGCACTTCCCTAATGAGAAAAAAACCTAATGAAAATATTGGCACTGTTAAATTCTTCTAATGTGAAAGTCAACGCTACCCCAGCCCCCTCTCCCTCATTTTCCATCTCTAGCATATATATTATTAACCACCTTTTTTATTTTGCTGCTTATGAAAGAATACATGGTCGATGTGATCTTGTGTCCCTGGGATTAGGAGTTAAGACATCCCCTATAAATCAGTGTAATCTTTGTAACAGGACATTGTTGCATTGAGCATTCCTGTCTGTATGATGCATTTTCAATTACTCTACATGTTTTCTACTTAGTAAGCCAGCTTAATTCTTCGCTATGTCACAATATTAGAACATGTCCCAGGTTAGAAAAAAGGAGCAATCTTAGAGCCCTTGTAAGTTGTTTAGCCTCTGGCACTTATAAATCCAAAAACACAAGGGAAATCCCTTTTTCTTGCTTGTAATATGCCTTTAGATTTATTACTTAAAGAATCTGTTCACTTAATCCTCGGCTGAGGTCAGGGTTCATCTGCATTCTAATAAAGGTTTTAGTAAGAGTAAGACAAAACAAAAAAATGAAGAAGCTGTGTATGCCTGTAGAAGCAAGCAATACCGCAGATAAAGTATATTCCCAAGTAAATTCTCCACCAGGAAAGAAAACGAAGCAGAAANAAAAAAAAAAAAAAGGCAGGATGCTTTAAATTACTCTACACAAATCCAGACAATCTATCTTGGGCTGCTCTCTTCGACAGCTTGGCCAGGGTGGGCAGGCAAGGCAGAGGCTAAAGAGCTCTTTAGGGACCAAATTACTGTTTCAAAATGGGCCTGCTGCTCCAAGGATATGACAATATTATCTGAGAAATGTTACAGACATTGTGTGTCCTTCAGAGTTCTGCTAACACATCTCCTGCGATTGGAGGCATGTGTCACTACAAAAAAAAAAAAAAAAACAACAAAAACCAAGAAAAGATGTTCATTATAAATAGTCTCAAGGATATCTGGATGTAGAATTAGGAAAATGACCAAAATAGGGCTAAGAAACTTATTAACATTTTATGTTGATGATCACGTTTGGATTTCCAGAAAAATAATGTACAGATGTTTTATGTTGTATCTGTCTTTTCAGGGGGGCTTGTTTAATTTATTGGGGTTTGTGGTGGAACAAAACAGTCCTACAAATTCTTGAAGAGGTACAGTGAGAAAGAAAGAGGAAAGATGATGCAGAAAAGTCATCTTAGCCTGTATTCCTAAGAAATTGCTATGAATGAGCTTGTCTGTATATCTGTGTGTGCAAAAAAATATTTTTTGTTATATCAAATGAAAGAGCTCTGTTTGTTGAGGAAAGATCTCAGAAAAATCTATGTACCCTGGGTTCTAGCTGATTCCACTGAGATTCAAGCAAATCCAAGGCCACTGAAATCGTGGTAATTTCTGTATTCACAGGACAAAGCTCCTGTAGGCAAAGTGCACATTCTGCACCTCAACTTTCTGGTTTGGAACAGCTCTCCCCACACCCACCCCTTTGCAGAGATCTCAGGTCAAATCCATGGATTTGGTTGTCCATGCACGAGCAGCGTTTGCTCCCAGGAGCACAAGCAGACGCTGCCTCACAGAGCCATTTCAACACAAGCAACTACTCCACATCCAACAAATGTTTTGTGCAAATACTACCGATACAAAATTCACTGGAAATTTGTTGTTTACCATGAGGTCCTAATCCCTGTCCCGCAGGTAAAAGCACCTGCACCTTGGTAGCATTTATAGAATTTCTCCTACTTCTCAACCCAGAGACAACACAGAACCTATCACCCTCAGTGCTACAAATGTTTCATCACTGATGAAAATCCAATTGCAGCTACCAGCACTGATTGTTACAGCGTTGTTAGACAGAACACTGAAGGTACAAATTAAACACAAGCACTTTGCCCTTTTTCCAGACACATTACAGCATGGAGCATCCCTCATCCATATTACTGTGACACAAAGCAGGGCTTCTGAAGTAGGAGAGAGGCATAGCATGTTGCTCCACTGTGCCTGGATCCTCCAGACTGCAGACCAAATTTCTAAGGAAAGGTGTGAACATAAAACTGAGGCAACAAGAGAATTCCCCTTTTTTTCTTTTTTCTCTTCCACACCTGGCCTTGCCTTGCACACCCTGGGCCCTGATCTGGCAGTGTGATACTGCATTCAAACTGGAATTCTTCTGCATCAGTGTAAGGATCCCTATGTAGGAACGTGGAACTAAGGTAAAAGCTTTCCAGGGAAAGGACTGCACTTAATCATGTTTTCCCCAGCACAAGCCTGTTATCTACAATAACAAGCAAAATTTACATTCTTGAATTATACCAGGTGGAACAGTGATTTATTCATCAGGTTAGGAAAATTGTGAAGTTGTCAGAGGGCACCTACTGTGAATGTTTGCACAGAACCATGTTCATCCCTGTTTACAAACGGAAGATAAGAGGATTCAGAGGGAAATTTCCATACTATAAGCATCTATTAAGACTGCTTGTTCTGCCGGTATGTCATAAGTTCTTATTTCCATTTACTTCAGTCTGCAGAAAAAAAAAATCCATTTAGGAAAAAGTAAATAAATAAACCAACCACTCTTCACAGGAGAAGCTCTCAGCAATCAGATGCTGAGCTGAGAACACCCCTCTCCTCCCAGCAGCATTGAGCCCTCAGTTCAGCACACGCTGATATTGCAAACAGCCTTTCCTTCCTTTCCAAAGTCAGAAACAGAACGCACTGAAGATAACCCATTCCCAAATTCAGGTCTGGGGTTTTTTACACTTATGGGTACTGAAGGACTGGTTTGTTTTCTTCTTGATCTGATCCATGACTAAGTCCATTTCTGTTCTTATACAGATTTATACCACCCCTGACCTCCCCATCACTTCTGTTCATTGACACCACAAGACATTAAGAGCAAGCACATCTTTTTCTTGCTCCTGTGTGTGGTCCTCACTGGCACACACAGAGATTGGGGCCGTTCTATTGTGCCTAAACCACCCCTGTGAACTGAGCTGTCTTTGTCAGCTTGCACTGGGCCTCTCCAGAGCTCTGTGAGTGCATGTTGAGATGTTTTTCAAGAATATAATTGATTAGTTGAGAAGCATGGCTTATATTAACACTTTGATATGATTACAAATTCAATTCCCCAGCTCTTCAATCAGGTAAATTCTTATCAATAAGAACATTTCCACTGCAGATGAGCAAACAGTTTTCTGAGGTATTTCTGATTTTCTGGACATAGTTTAAATTACAACTCTTCCTGGGAAGCAAATTATTCCTATTCTGGTCAGAGCTCATGCTCCAATCCTAAAAAGAGCTGGCTGCCTTCTCTTGGCTGTCTTTCCCCAACCTCTAAAGGCTTAACTCAAGCCACAAAAGTTAGTGTCTGGAAACCAAAGGCAATCACCCTTCTCCCGATTAAATCCCAAATTGCCATCTAAAGTTCCCCACATTCAGCTTTCCAATCCCCTTATTAGACTATTTTAAAAGCAAACCACAGTGGGGTTCCAACAAAGACCACATCTCATTGTTATAGGCTTGACTGTCAGTAACTAAAGATGTCACACATGCAGAGTGTGCCCTGTGATGAGCAACCGTGTCAAAGGAGGTTCTCTGTTAAAACACTGATACTTTAAGAGTGGGATTTTCAAAAGCACTCAGCATTCACACAACTGTTCAATGGCAATGCTCCCCAGCTAGGGCAATATTGAACACTTTTGAAAATCCCATCCTACATGTTTACACAGTCTTTTAATCATTTCTGTCCAGGCTGGCAGGCCCTGGGTGCCAGAGAAAGAAGAAAAGGATTTAACAAAGCAGAAATAAAAATAAGGAAAAATAGTATCTAAGGTAAAACACCTCCTTTAATAAATTAAAGGGTAAAATAATTCACATTTTTAAATCCCTCAAAGAAAGCTAATAGTCAAAAAACACCTAGAAATAAAGCAGTACTCCATTGGTATGAAATAGTTCAGTGTGGATAAACGCTTATATTCAAAGGCTTAATAACCAAACGAAAGAATACTGAGAACTGTTAGAAAGGAAGACAACGTGCTCTGTAACATTAGAGAGAGCTGATTAAATGGGCAGTTTGTTCTACAATTTGGTCAGTGGCATTTTGGCATTACAGTATAAATGGGTGAGGATTAAGTCATTTCTCAGCTTTCCTTGGCAGAGTCTTTTATTATTTACACTATTTACTTCAGGGAAGTCTTGGCGTATGTCATATTTATCTTGCTGAAAAATGGGCCCGTAAATGCATATCACCTCTTGAACAAAGCAAAGCATTGTGATACTAATTTGGTTCATGAAGTACGTAATTCAGCCTTTCTGCACAGGGGCAACATTTGTCTCCTGCTTTATTAAACAACTATAAACCCATTTTTTTCACTTGGTACTGAAATAGGCCAGGCCACTGCCACACACACATTGGCCTTCCAGAGGGCTGCCTGCACACAGCACTCATCTTTCAGCACCCACCACCATCACATGAACACAGACAGGACTGCAAGACCAGAGGGGATGTTTGGATCAAGCCCCTCCAGCAGTTAACAGGAGGCAAGTCCTCAGAGACAAGCAAAGAGAAACTCTCTGCCAACCTCTCTTCTACATTCCCACAACAGTCAGGTTTTCCCACCTGAAATTCTTAGCTCAGGCAACACCTCTTGCTGCAAAGGGTTTTTCTTGCCAGCCCAGCCAACAAGATTTGGCTCCAGAGGGGCAGGCTGAGCACAGAGCATGCACATTTCAGAGGGATGGTTTGCCACACCCACACTCCCCAACACAGAAACACACAGGAGCATCAGACTGCACCTCCTGCCAAAAACCCCCTCCCACCCCAGCAGAAATGTGGTTTAACACCCATGGCATCCGGATTTGCCATGTCACTGAAGATTACAGTGTTTTACTTCTCAGTAGCCACATCTCTAAACATCACTTCCCCCCCAACAGAAGCTCTTTCATGCTTTGTTTCAGACCAAGCTCTAAGTGAGATCTTCACTACCCCACCTACAACATATCCTGGGAGCTCTACACCTGCCTGGTGTTTACCACCACCTGCACTATGAAATACATAAACATGCTGAACGTTTAAACGGAACAGGAAAAACAGAGATGGAGAAGAGGAAATACAAAAAGGCGACTTCCAATTATGAACGTCTTTTTCTAAAGCAGACATTTTATACACAAGTGGTTTAAGAGTAATTTGATATTATAGAGCAACCAAGTATAGGGAAAGGAGGAATGATGTGTGCAGCTTATAAATGCAGAAAATAAATACACATTTTTAGTGAATTGAGAGTGTTTAAAATAATTTCACAGACAAGATTCACTTATCACCACAGGTGGCCTGTGTAATAGATGTTTTAGTTGAAGATGCAAAAAATTCGGAGTAGCAGGAATTGTTGATTACAGGCAAGAGTGTTTGCACTTAAAATCCTATCAAAACTGATCTTTGTAAGCAAATAATATTAGACTAATCTATTCTCCAGAGGTTATTAAGTGCGTAGGCAGAAAACAGCATTGTCATAATGTTAATTAATTTGAACAAATGGGGTAAGGGAGAAAGGAGCTGCTTTTATGAAAGTTTCTCATTTCATCTTCAGAAATATGTTAGACCAAGAGCTGATCATAATAATAAATACCTAGGGTTTTAAGGGTTGTTTTCCATGAGAAGGATTATGCAAATATTTATTTTACATGCAGAACTATTGTGATTTATATTCTAAGTGAGAGATTAACCAGAAAGAGACCAAAAATCCAAAGCAAAGGCCAGAGCTCTGCATCCCCTCATTATCCAAACTGCAGCCATGTACCAACATGGAGTTCCCCACCTGGTTTTGTTCCGGAATGCTGCTGGGACATACAGCATTCCACACAGGAGAAGATCACAGGGTCAAGACCCAAACTACCAACAACCAAGCTGAGGGCCTGCTCCTGATGAGGCAGTCACCTCCCATGAAAAATAAAGAGAAGAGGCAAGAAATGATGGGAAAAGGTACATTAAAATAAATCTAAGTGGTTTAGAGTTTCTGAACAAAGATATGATTTGGATTCCCTTTTATCCACAGCACCTACTTTCTGTAGCTGCCTGAGCAATCCTGCTTTTGGATCCCAGGCCAATAGGGCAAGAATTACCAAGTGATGCCTACTATTCTCCTCTCCTGTATTTCAGCTTGACAGCTCTTCTTCCTTGCTTGATTTGTCCCAAAATTAGGATGACACACTTTCTTTAGCCACATTTGAAGATGACAGCACAGCACCTCTTCTTACCCACTACCCAAAATTGAGTACAGTAACAATTAACTAAAGCTGCTGGCTATAAGTCTTAATAGATTCGTCTTTGTGCTCCATCCTTGTTCCCCTTTTATAAAACAAGTCTTGTCCTGTAAGCCACTATGTTCTTACCACTGTGCTGCCTCATAAGCTGTTTCCTCCTGTCAATGCATTTCTCTTCACTAAAAACTTTTTACAGGTGGCAGTTACCTGGTGTTTGTTGCACCCCTCAGGAAAAGGCACGGGTTGGCTGACGGTCATCCAGACAACAAAACAACAGATACTGCAGGGTGTTTTCCATGGAGCACTGTCAGCTAAACCTAAAAGATTGACTCCTGCACCCAGTCACTTGCAGAAAATTACAGAGGACAAAAGCACACACAAAGAAGGGGCATTAAATTCAATGATGTGTGTGCATACAGGAGCGGAACAGGCAGTTTCATCCTCTAAGTTTTAATTGCCATTCGTCTGGAAAACCCCCATAACTCACTCATTAGTTCTAAGTATTACAGCCTTCCTTAAGAGAGGACAAAAGCCAGAACCTCCATGACATCCTCAGCATCCAATGCAGTGACTTCTCTTAAAGAACATGGTTCTGTTTTTTCATGGTGTTCCATACATATGGAATATGCCATGAATAACGGCAATAATGCCATGAAAAGATGGTTATTTTTATTGTTATTACAAGAGGAACTAATAATTACCATTTAACTTAGAGAATTTACAATCATAAAGCCACTGTCTGAAAAATAAAAATTTAAAAGTGCGTTAGTGGTTTTATGCCTTGCTTAGCCCACACACTCTTGTGTGGATCCTAAAAGGAAATATCTAAAGTAGCAAAACTTGCCATGTGCTGCTCAGATGATATTAAGGACAGGTAAGTATTACATCCATCTTGCAAAGATAAGAAGCAGCATAAATACAATTAGTGAGAAGTGAGAAAAAATACAGATCTAATGTCATTCCATGGTGCAAATCCTGAAACTGCTGCACACAGAAGATCCAACCTGTGACAGCTTTGCATCTTCAGACACTGTACAGGATTAGCTTCTGCCATATTTACTAATGCAATGGATGCAGATTTTTCCCTTTAGATTTTCCTATTAAAAACATAACATGCAGTTAACTTCATGAATTTATTTTCAGTTGCCAGTAATCAATTGCCTGCTATCAGCTCACAGCTATTACATACAGTGTCCGTTATACGTGCATGGATATCCTATACCATGCTTGCAGTATTCTGGACACACACAAAAAAAATAACAAAGGCACAGTCAAGTTGACTTAATAAACTTTGTAACAGACCGGAATTAAGACTATGTTTTAGCAGAATGTTTCAGCAGAAAATCTTTCATCAGAAAAACATTTTTCCATCAGAAAAACTTCCAAATGGTGCCTATGCAATGCCAACCCAATCCACACACTTTCTTCCATGCATCAATGCCACTTCGTTCAGACTGGCTGGCTGTTTCTGCAGTGACCCCATCTTGCCTTCTGTATTATTTAAAAAGATTTATAGCTGGGTGTCTCGTGTGCTGAAACATGAGCTCTGACCCCCAGGCTTGGAAGTTGTCAGGCAGAAACATTAATATTATGCCACATTAAGAAAGAAAACTCATCAGTAGCAGCAAACCAAACGACAGAGTGAAACATGATGCTTCTTGTCAGACATGACACCGAACATTTAAACATACCCAAAAAGTTGTGCCCTCTAATGTGTCACCTGCTCTGCTGCACCAAGGCAACAGCCAAGGAGTTGTGCCCCAGGCAGGGCTGATCCTGCTTGGGGTGATACAGGAGAGCCTATGGTCACTGTAAGCAACAATAAAATCTCCGTGTCATGCAAAAACACAGACAGACAATTCTTGTCTAAAAGGACTTAACAGAGATAGTCAGGGTGGAGGATGGAGAGGGACACAACCTACACGTGGGGCATTAGGAGTCACAACTGAGAGATGCAAAATGGGTTCTCCAAAAATGCCTGAGAAATCTAAGCCCGAAATCTACGTCTCTCTCCTGAGACCCCATCCAGTAACCTCACACCACATGAGTCTTCTTCACCAAAATCTTCAACACTCACAGAACCGGCAAAATCATTTCATCAACAAATGTCTGTGTGCCCACAAAACAGCACAAAGCCATAATCCAAGATTGAAAAAGGGTTGGCTAATTTTAATGACTCATAAATTCAGTTGTGATGCTTCATGCTAAAAATAGGCACAAGCAGCCTAAGCTTCAGGGAATAATCAGACTGCCACACAGGTAAGCAAGGATTTTCCTCCCAAATCCCACAGGCAGAGCTTTGGTTTGGCAGAATGTTTGAAGGAAGCACATACACATATATGTGATTTCTATAATCTTTTTTCCAGTTTCATACACACTGATGTCAGTAAAATGTAAGGCTATATAGATTCAAGGTCTGAATTAGGAACACAGAATTTACTATGTCATAGATGTGGTCATTAAAGATTCAAAATATTACCCACACACATTTTGCTCAGATGTATGTTTTGCACACAACCTATATGACAATAATTAACCTCAAAAGAAAAGGAAACAGAAGAGAAAATAAAAGAGAAGAGGAAAAGAAGGGAAGAAGAAGGGGCAGGAGGAAAATAGGAAGAAAGGCAAAGGCAAAGTGAAAAACTTGCTGTCTCTGCTTCCTAACACCAGTCTCAAAAGTCACATGGGCTTCAACTACCTTGATAAAATCAGAGGAGTAAAGACATATATGTTTAATCACCAAGGCAGATATGATTTTTTCAAAACCATATATTTTATTTAAGTATGATTTCCTTTTCATAATAAAAAATGCATTAATATGTACTTTCTGACTAATCTCAGCAATACCTGGTAATTTCCCCATATCTTTAAATATTTCTTAGAACAAATGGTCGTGGATCTTCTCGCATGCCATGTGCACAGGTGTGTGAGTGTGAGCAAGGTCCTGTCCCTCATCTGAGAATCCAAATTTGCTTTCTCAAGACCTGTTCATTTAATGCCCCTTTTATAATGTATAGAAAACAAAAAGCTGAGCACATAGGAGGGGTGTTTTTTTCAGACACTATTCAGAGGAACTCTAATTCTTATGGGAAAATGAGGCTCAAAGAGAGATTTTCACCAGCTTCAGGTATTGTTTTTGTACCTTACTGAGCTCTTTTGAAATTCCAACATGCCAGAACAGTTGTGAGCCCAATCATAATTTGCACCTCTCCTGACACTCTGCTAATATCACAGCTCCTATGCACCACTAGGCATGGACACAGCCCCTCTTCCCCTGAAGGGTGTGCTCACGAGATGCACACGGGGACATACATAATGCAGAAGTCTCCTGCATCAAAAGGGGAGTATCAAGAGTGTTTCTGGTCTCTATAAGGTGTACAGAGTAAGATGTAATCTTCGTTGCAAGGCCAAAACCCTGGCTTCAGGAAGAGGTATACACCAGCAAAGGTTTATGTATTTCTTTCAGTAAACATCTGCTCTTTTAATGAAAAGTCTAAACCAGCTCGTGGCATAGCCTGTGAATCCTGGAAGTTCTGGAGGGCAGATTGTGGTTGCCTAAATACAGCTAATTGGAAAAACCCTTTTCATTACAATCAAATTTTACATATTTTCATGACTTTTTTAAAAAATTATGGAGAGTTGGACCCCTAAACACAGAGGTTTGCGGCATACAAGATGTTTACTTTCTGAGAAAATGAAACAACACAAACACCAAATTTTCCTGACTTATTCCATCTTTGTTGCTGTACTTGTAGCAGGATACCCACCTCCTGCTACTTGCACAAGATTTATATACACGCCATGCAAACAAAAAAGAGCATATACATGAAAAGAAGCAGGGGATGAAGAGAAGAATGCATGTAACTAACACTAGAAGTCCACAGTGCCTTGAGGTTACTGCATATTTTAGATACAATTTTTTATTCTTTATTTTTCCTCAGTGAACATGGAAATCCACCTCTGGACTGGAAAGTGTAAAGACCAGGGACAATTCACAAACATCTCGTACATGCAGAGAAAAACTGGCAGCCAGAGGACAAATGCTAGGATTGTGTGCTTCCCAGGCCTGCAGACTTTCAATTAAATTAAGTTCTAATAGTTGTGAATACATTAGCAAATATCAAAGAGTGAAATCAGAATGCAAACAGAAAGGAAGGGAATATTTTTAACGGATCTATTATTTGCAAAACAATCAACCATCAACAATGATGACAATGCACTTGAAGTTTCACAAATGCTAATCAGGGATAGGGTTTTTCAATGATTTTTAGATTAAACAAATTGAGAACTTTGAAGAAGTCTACTACATTTTTAAGTTTTTTCTGTCTATGGGAATTTGTCATGCCAGTCTAAAGATTTTTGTTTTCCTGGGTATTTTTACAGGCACATGTACAGCTAGGAAATTGCACTCAACCCAAGAAAGAGCCAGCAAGCACAAAACTCGAGCAGAGATGAGAGTTGCACAATGCTGATGCCATGTCCTTTGTACAATTAGAAAAGGCAAATCAGGCCTGACATGAAGTGATCAGAAGGAGCATTTGGCTTAGAGAACTGTGGATAAGGCCAAGACTGTCAGTGTTGCAATCAGAGGCTCTGGGACAGACAAACAGCTCATGCCCAGGTCTAAGTTCACCAGGACCAACACGCAATTGCTGATCCTGCAGGGAAGCTGCCCTGTGTACAAACTGTGCCCCTTCCACGCTGAACTTGCCACACCCGGGTAAGCTGAACCCAGGGAAGGTGTGGCCTCTACCAAGGAGTGCACAACAGCCACATAAAAATCAGGAAAAATGAACAGGGCTTATGGATTTCCCATATGGTGAAGCACTAGCCCATGTACACATTATAAACAATAACCTCTACCCCTGAGTTCAAGACACTGTTTCAGAGCTTTCCCTCTTCCAGAAATTCTCATGTCAAAGCTGAAGATGTTTCCTCCCTGTGCTACAGAAAATTCAGGGCAAGAAGTGGCAACAAAATCTGAGATTTATTTAAAGAAACCTAAGTCTGACAAAAGGCAACTGGCCAACACTCAACTTCACAGGATGGCCAAAATTCTCCAGAATCAAGAAGTCAAGTCCATACACTGCACTCATAGCTTGAAAGCTCTCAAATAGGTTGCAAAATTTTTTTCCATGTCTCTTTTTATCCAGAATCCTCCTTACCCCTGAAAACACCTCTGTCAGATACCTCACTGCTAATACATAACTCCTTAGACAATACACCCCTTGTGAGTTTCAGAGTTCATGTAGAAAATTAAAGTTAATAGTTTCTCAATACTATTTTCATTTCCTGCCCATGATCCCAGTGCAGCAAAGTATTTACGCATGTGCTTTAAACTTTGTTCTAGAAGTGCTCAAGAAGCACTGCTACGTGGTGCTTTTCCTGACTCCACTTAGAAGTGCAGAAGAAGGGCAACACAAGATAATTAACGTTTGCAGCACACATTCCTTTCATTTGAATTTCACTTCCTGCTCAAAAAACACAATTGTAATTTGCACATTGCTATTCTGAGTAACTTTCAATCAATATGACAGTTAAAAAATTATTTAACATGATACATAAACAGCCTGGAGCAAATTAATCCAAAAAAATTAAAATATTTGAAAATAGAAGCAGCAAAGAGTTTCATTTCACTTTAGAAAATTAAAGAAACCTGCTTAAAAACAAGTTAAATGAGTAATGTATTTTTCCAAGAAAAGTTTTTTTGTTTGGGTTGGTTTTTTTTTAAGATGAATGAGTTGACAGATGTTTTACTAAAACCATTAAGGCAAGATGGCAATAATTTCTGGGTATGTTAACTAACCCACTGCTAGCTGGATCATGTGATGCATGACAACACAGTTTTCACATTAGATGCAGAAGCAGTTTACCAGTTTGAAAGTCAATCATGTGAGTATCCTGTGCCCCAACCTTCCTATCCCCAATCTAGAACACCATCAATAAAGGGACAGATATAAATATACCTGCGTGTAACTTTAGCAACAGATTTAAGGTAGGTGCTAATTAATATCATGAAGATATGATTCTTAATGATGTGGGAGCAGAGCCTTATATAGGTTTGAATAATGACATTGTCTCACCGCATGCATAGTTTGTGCTTTTGTCTGAGACAGGTTCATTTTTCACTGGAGGGGAAAGGTTCATCTCGCACGAGGGGGGTAACCAGTTGATGTTACAAGGCTGACGATTAGCCCCCTCGCTGTTCCACATGACACTGGGAAGGACTCCAGCAGGCATCCTTAATGCCTGCTTCAGCATCTTGAAGAAATTAATGAACACAGCTTCGATGGCAAAACATTTCAATCAACCCCAACCAGCTGTGCCTACCATTTAAAAAATATAAATTAAAAAAATGACATATTTATTTAAAAACAGGCTTATCAGAAGTTTCTTCGAAGGAGACAAGTTATTTTGGGAGCGAGAGAGGGAGGAATAAAAAGAAAGAAGGACAATGGTGGTTAGTGCCAAAAGATGTGCGATGGCCCCTGTGTTTGTTGAACAAATTAAGCACGTTCTGGTTTTTCACCTGCTGAAGTAGCAGCAGTGCATATGGCCCAGAAGTTAAAAATAAGGAAATATGCATACATTACCATACTTAATGGACGACCCTCTCCATTTAATATGCAAATTTCCTGAAATATTACTGAATGCCGTCTGTTCTAAATGAATAAATTTGAATTGCAATTAGAATAATCCTTTATAATTAATGAAAACTGTCAATTTTGGTTCATAAGTAATTTGATTAACAGGATGATGGGACACTTATCAAGTTCACTGGACTGCTAGGGTATGAGAAAGCTGACAGGGAAAATAAGGTGGTCCAGGCACTTAGGCACCACTGGAATATTATCCTAAATTATTGATAACACAAGCTAATGAACTTCAGAAAGTGAACTCTGCATGCTTTATTTAAAGGGACAGTGCAGTGGGGTGGTAAGGACTGGTTTGGCCATGATAGCCTTCTCCAAAATGCAGTCATGCCATTACCCACTCTCATAGGAGTGAAAAAAAAGAAAAAAGATCCACAGGCAACAACACACACCTACTTAAACCTGAAATTTACACTTCCCAGCTGCTTCCAGAGAGGGAAAAAATGTTCACACCATAAATGTAAGAAAGGGACAATGCAAGCCAGGTGGAATACAGTTTATGTAATGTACCACAGCCACTATTTTATGTTGTATTTCCATTGGTTAAAAACTGGCACTCATTACACCTGGTTTTCCATGCTTTTTTCTTCCTATCATCTACCATGCAACTGGCCAGCAATATTTTTTTCAAAATTAGTTTTTTCTAATTGAAAACAGGAGAATGTTAATGTATCCGTTTCAGTCTTGTAAGAAAAGCAATTTTGAAAACCAGCCACTACACACCCAAGAAAAGCCCCAACTCTGAGCTCACCATTTCCCTCAAGCCACGTGTTCCCTGACAATGCCATTCTGCCACAAATGGGAAAGATGACTGTAGGCCAAACCTCTGGGCTAATACACCACTCCCTCTGTAATTCCATTAACTTCGGGGGTCAGGGAGGATGTAATCCAATGCAGAAGTTGCCAGTAATGGCATTTTAAATCAGTACAGCCATCAGCACACACAGGCTGCAATTCTGATAATCTACCTAATGAGCCCAAATGTGAGTAATATACGTGAATCTTACTAAAAATATCAAATCCATGGCAATGTCTGAGGATATTAAGTTTCCCAAATCAGTTTAGTTTTTGAATGAAAAGTTCAGCTGGATATGGTATCCTGCCACAAAACAGAATATGGTGAAATTAGAAGCGTATTTTTTTCTTTTCCACTCAGTCTTTCTTCTTATAAAGTCATTCCTCTAAAACCATCCTTGACTCCATACCCATCATTCACCTCTCTTATGAAACTACGTCATATTTTATACACTGCACATGGTATTTAGTGCATGCAACTATTCCACATCGCCATCACACAACCAAGAGAACAATTCTGAATGCAACTTCAGAGTGAGATCTCTCTCCAAACATCCTGATAAAGCACATCCTGGATACACCCACACAGTATAAATGGAATCCAATGCAATCCGGCCTTTTAAATTTTGCAAACAACAAGTTGAAGATGGTAAAATCGCCTGCTGAAGGAGCCTCCCCTTCGGCTGAGCGCAGGCACAGAGCCAGGGGATGCTGGGAGATCGTTTGGAAAAGCCTGCTATTATATAACAAAAGCCAGGGTGCATGAGCAAGGTTTTTAAACATTAGAGCACTGAGAACTCAAACCACATTTTCAACTAATCACTGAAAGACACTTCCGTGACCTAGGGACCAAATCTCTGCTGAATTTCAGGTTCAGACACTCTGAGCACCAAACCACCAGCACTACCTACAGGAAGGCCACAACTTTGAGTAGGATGGAAGCATTCACAGACACAAGAAGAATACCTCATTTTTAAATCAGACATTCTGATAATGTTCACATCTTGCCTCATGCAGACCATTTCAACACAGGAGACAACATTCATCAAAAGTACAAGCATCTGGAAAAGGCTTTTTGGAACCGAAATGCTCCAAACCACAGGTGTGTTGTTATAGGTACACATTATTAGAATTTGCAAAGCCAGAAATTAGTTCACTTCACTAACCCTGCCCTATATTCCTCTGCAGCCATTTTAGCTTGTTTCCACAAGAAAATGTAGTTATTGCAACACTGAGCAGCATCAGAGACACCCAAACACTTCTGAGCTCAGATCTTGGTACAGTGCTCATCAGTATGGCAAATAAACCACATTACAAGAAAACAATGCCATAATTGGCCAGTGGGGCAGTTTCCTGTCTTCTTCCCCTGAGGCAATCAGGCCTTTTTTTTAGTCTCATTTCCTAAGGAAACCAGGATCTGCGAGATCACATTGTCTGCTCATGAGTCTCTCCCCATAATAGTTTTAACCCTTTGTCCATTCTTTATGTAAGTCTCGCAAAAAGTAAAGTTTCAACATTTTCATGAAAATCCCTTGAGAGAAAAAGAAGTTCTGCCACAAAAGGGAAGACAGGTAGGTACAACTCAGCCAGGCAAGCAGCAAAGGCATCCTTGTGCAGCCCAAGTGGAAGGGAGCACAGGAGACAAAGATCCCAGCTAAGGGACAGTTCCAAAGGAAGGCAGGACAGCACTGGATGTTTGCAGCGGAACTCAGGCTCATAGGAAAGTACTGAGAGTATTGGAGTGAGGGCTGTAAAGGTTATGTCAGTGATCAAAGAACATTATGGTGACAAGCAGACAAGATGAATGGAGTTATTGTGATAAAGGAGCACAGGAAACAATACAAATCTGTGGAAAAACAGGGTTTAGTTTCATTAGTTTCACTGCTCATGGAACAAACTCTAATTTTAACAAAGCTATACCTTTTTTTTTTTGTATCTCTGCTTTTTCCTTCACTGCCCTTTTCAACTACTGTGGTTTTTTCTTGCTGCTTTCACTGTGGCTATGGAAAAGCATCTTCTGCAAGCAGTAAAACAACAGAAGACCTGCTTAAGAAAACACTAAATTATCAGTCACACATGAACATGAGAAAGGTTATGTTTATGTCCTAACTTCACTCATTAATCGAATGTGGAAATTATGTGCAATTCTATCATGCCTCTTCTCACTGCCTTTCAACTTTCATAAACATTTGTCCCAGTTTTCTCAGGAGAAGTCCTTTAAGAATCCAGCAACCATTTTAAGAGCACTATTACCCCAATTTAGGAACAGGATAAGTGTGGCAGTAAGGTGACTCTAACGCACTGTATGACTACAGAAAGATTAATTTTACAGAGCAAACAGCAAAGTTAAGAAACTCTGTGAATAGACCATGAGACTGTACTTCCCTTTACCCCAGAAATCTACTATTCTAAAAGCCAGAGCTCAACTAGCATTATCAATTTGGACATGTAAAGTCTCAACCAGGATACGTAAATATAGCCTAAACAAAACAATTGGGAAAATCTCCTCTTCTGAATTTGTGGTATCTGTTTCTACATAATTACAGTGAATTCTTTAGGATTTCATTGGAGTGCTAATGATCTGCCTTACTGAGTAAACACTTCAGTTAAAGCACAGCTAAAAGTTCTGGTGAAATCTCTTATTTCATTCATTCACACAACACAGGAGAGTTTCAAGTAACACAGTTCTAGTTCTATACCGGGGTAAGACTGAACCATCCACTACATAACAAGCAACAACACTGGAGAGGCAGCTAAAGGACACACCAAGATGTTGGACAGAAAAATGCCTCTATTTAACTCTCTGTCATGTGAATGGGAAACATAAATATTATATTCCCCTGGCAGAGCTTCTGAACTATGAAGGCAAAGGGCAATCCCCAGCAGATGAGAAAAAAATATCTATTGGGAAAATAACCAAAATTTGGAAGTCCTTCCCTTGGGTAATATCAGTAACCATCCAATTGAATAGAACCGATCTATTCTTATCTTATTCCTATTATCATGGCATCCAAGAACCATTACCATTTGCTCTTCTTGGAGACTAATGCTGAAACAACCATGGCAAGAGGAAATAGAAAATAAATACAAAAATAACTCCAATGTAGATTTTAGTGGAATAAACCCTTCTAGATATGGATGTAAATAACAAGCTTATTTATTTATGCTCCTAAATATATATTTTTTTTACAGTTTGCTAAGAAAATTATTTATTTTGAAACTGTTGAAGTTAGGAAGGGAAGGTTGGAAGAGGGTGAGTGTTATACAAGGCTTTGCCTCAAACAAATGAAAACCTTTGAGTGAATTATGGTCTGACTAGTTTCTTTTTTAAGACACATCAAGGCATTTCAGTATGTGTCAATAAAAGCCCACCTGGAGGAAGAAATTACAGAGCACTGGAAAGAACGCCAAGACTACTCAAGTCTTTGTGTTTTCATTTGTGTTAAATCTGTGTGTTGTTAAAACAAATGTAGAAATTAGCCATATGGGAACTTAGTTTTGGTGCAATATCTTCATCTGTCACCGCATTTGGAAAAAAAGAGCACACACAACAAGATCAGTGGCCAGGGAGGGAGGGTGAGAACAGCACACAAGGAAACAATGCTGAACATATGCACAGGATTTCGACCTCGCAGCATGGTGACTAATGATTATTTCATAAATATTGAAGCTGGGATGGATTCTTATTACTGATGGGGTACATTTTTAAAGATCATCTAACAGTTATTGTATAGGAAGGTAGCTCACACTTCTCACTGGGACAATCTGCCCTTCTACTCAGTGTTTCTTACCCAAATGCAAACCACACACTATTTTCAATTCAAACCTTAGACCCAATCCATGTAAGACAGGGGCTTAATAGCTTTCCAAACTCTCATTTGGCCTCAGTTATACAACCAGCTGACACTGAAAATAATTAATGCCCTTTAGGACTCGCATCTGCTCCTATGGTTCCATGTCAAGGTTTTTAATTGGGCTATTTTGGCATTTGGAGACAATGGCAAGGTGAAATAACCTTTCTTTAATATTTCTGAGGTCAGAAGTTAGTCCTGCCAAAGGTCATCCTTCAGGTTCACAAATGAGTCATTTGTATCACCTAATGCAATCTGTGACTTGCAAATTGCACTGGGAGATGTTCTAGTGCATTAATTAGTCCATGTGGTGAATACTGAATTCATCATTACCAGTGAAGCTTGTGCAGGCGTGCCAATACCCGTTTTGGTGGGTTGCAGTAACTGATTATATTATATATTCTCCTTCAAAATGTGGCCTTTAATATCAGGCCTTGTTTCCTGCTAAAAGCAAAGACAAGGACAAACCAATACTCTCTGGACAGTGCAACACAGAAAACGTACACGTCAGGAATTCTCCAAGTGTGCAAGGAGCCACCTCAGCTCATTCCTTTGGGTTCTGCAGCCCAGACACTGTCATCCAGTACATCCCCAACCAACACCATTGCTGGACTGTACTCAAGTCAGAAGACAAGTGCAACCAGGCTTAGTTGTCTCCTGCTCGTCTGAGCCTAAAGAGTAGTTCTGATTTATTTAAATTTTTTTTGTTAGCTGATTGGTTGGTTTTCTCCATAGCTATGGGGATTACAAGCTTTAAAAACAGACAGGCATAAGCAGTAATTAACTGCAATCCTCTAGTGACCCCATGCCTACAAAAGCAGGGCCTTTTAGAAAAGCACAATGAAATTGCAATAGCACTACTAATATCTTTCAGAGAGGATCTGGTTATCAGACAGATGTCCCAAGTTTCCCAGATTTTATTTCCAAAAGTGATGTGTCACTATCATCTTGTACACCTGCACAGGGCAGAGCCACCCTCCTCAGGCCTGACGATCCCTCCAGCAGCAGAAGGGGGATTTCTCTTGTGTTTTTCCCCATATGCTTCCATGCCCCAAATCTCCCCCTGCACTGCTGCTCCATGGCTGGTGCTGTTCCCCACACTCCTCACAGCTGCCTGCCCCACACTCCTGCTAAATTTAGGGTCCCTCTGTGCCCAAAGATAGGTCAATACCAAACCCAAGGCCACATTCTAAAAATCAACATTCAGTCAAGCTTCCTTGCTGCCCAGAAACCTTGCAGAGAATTTCACCCCAAGTCACAGTCTGATCTTTCAGCTGGTTGGCAGCTATTGCCTATAATGAAGGGATTATTAATTTCTGTTTCAAAGGGATAGGAGATCAGGATATGGACACGGCATGACTGTACCATCTGTGCGGTTGACATATATTGATTCATACCATCTTCCCATCTGTCCTTGACACTACAGAGCATCAGAGGTCACAATCTACTCTTTGCTGGAATTCCCCCAAAAAACAAGTTTTCATCCAGTTCTCTGTCAAAAAAACACTTTGAACCACTTTTACAGAAAATGGATCACCTCTTCAGTTATTACGGAAACAGATACAGAGCCCCTAATTTGGCCTTCTAAATATATCCCACACAAGAGATATAATAATGACAAATATTATCCTACAACAACAAACAGGCACTTCAATGTCCCTTAACAAAAGGCTCAGGGTAAAATATTGCTCTTGAAACAGAAAGGGATTGAAGGAACTATGAAAATTACTAAAGTTCTAAATTGATTTGCATACATGTATTACACTAGGTACAACAACCAGTCAGAGCAGAAGGTTGAGAAATGTGAAGTTGGGTGGCATAAGCCCATGGAAAGTGGTGAAGAAAAAGAGAAAACCTGCAGCTGAGTGAATCATGAAATGTATCAAAGTCTCTGGAGACGACCTAGTTTTGTTTTCATGATAGGTATCATTTTTTTTCCTGTCATCCTATGCAAATTGCTAATAGCTCGGAAATGAAAACTTTTGAAATGGCCATTTTCTGGCTTTTGTCGGTTTAAATATTTCATCTGGCAGAGCCCACAGTGTAACTGGAAGCACCATGTGTAATCTAGGCTTAAGCAGTGCTCATGCGAGACTATTTTCTGTGAGTTACAACTGTCTCAAAACAGCCTTAGGTTAAAACATGTCATGCCTTTTTTTTTCACTCCAAAGAACTGGCTGAAGAAAATCCAACCAGATTTGAGCAAACTCAGAATTTTTAAAAGTCTGTGGTAGGAGGAATGGCAAGTAAACAATCTTTTTTTTGTTTTTGCTGTTGTCACAGAAATGACTGCAAAAGTCCTGAAACTTAAATAATAGAGTTTAGTCCTCACGCACTGCTTTCCCCTTTGGGCTAAACCAAGCTAAACTAAGTGAAATCTCAAACATTCTCGTGCTACCTTTTTTTACACTTAAAAAATAGGAAGGGAAAAGGACAACATGGTCGGTTGGAGTATCACATCTGAAGTTGTGGGCCCTGATTTGATTTATGGCCATGGCTCACACTACTAAACTCTACCAGGATCAATTTCTTTACTCACAGCATTAACACAACGTGAAATCTCCCTGCTGTTGTCAAGAGTGCAGTAGCAAGGAAAAGCCCCAGAGAAAGAGCTCCTGCTGGATCCAACTTGTGGTTCCAACATGGCAACTCCACGTGTTCAGCCAACAAAATCATGGCCAAAAAGCCACGGATGGGGCCAGCTGGGGATGCTCAGGTGACAACAGCACCTTGGCAGGTACATTCTACCTGGTTACCCATCCCCACTCGCCAGGACAGCCCAGCCAAGGACAGCCTGACACATTTCACAGCAGCTGNTCCCAAAAACCCCCGTATTTTTGTCACCGAAAAACCCGTAATTTTTTTCTTCCCCCCCCAAAAAATCTAATTTTTGTCACCCCCGCGGGGAAACACCACAAAGATGGGCGTGCACCAGCTCGCTCACAGGCTTGCTCACACACGTCCAGCCGTGAGNCTGAAGTTGTGGGCCCTGATTTGATTTATGGCCATGGCTCACACTACTAAACTCTACCAGGATCAATTTCTTTACTCACAGCATTAACACAACGTGAAATCTCCCTGCTGTTGTCAAGAGTGCAGTAGCAAGGAAAAGCCCCAGAGAAAGAGCTCCTGCTGGATCCAACTTGTGGTTCCAACATGGCAACTCCACGTGTTCAGCCAACAAAATCATGGCCAAAAAGCCACGGATGGGGCCAGCTGGGGATGCTCAGGTGACAACAGCACCTTGGCAGGTACATTCTACCTGGTTACCCATCCCCACTCGCCAGGACAGCCCAGCCAAGGACAGCCTGACACATTTCACAGCAGCTGTGCAAGCTCTCAGATTTTTTTCTGAACGAACCAGTCAGGTTCTGAAACTCGACGCCAGCAGCACACCACTGTTGTGGTTTACACCTGATACCTACCCTCTGCATCATCTGTGCTCGCCCAAGTGAGGAATTTTATGAATTGGCTCTTGAGCGCATCCATCCACAACAGGTGACGGCGCGCCGGGGTGCGCTGGCTGCCGGCCCTGCCTGCGCCCTGTGCCAGGCAGCTTCTCTCAGCCCTGCCGTGGGCTGTGGGCTCTGTTGAGTGTTTGTGTTCGCTTCCAGGGGATTAAACGGCGCAAGNGGCCTCTGGATACCTGGCAGTGTGAGGCCCAAGGCTGACAACATGAGGTGGCGGCGTTAATGAAGTAAAATATTGCCACGTTATTGTTAATCTCTTAATAAATGCATTGAAAACCGGGCACCATCCATTAAAAGCTGCCCAGGGGTTGGGATGTGAGTGAGAAGGTTTTCTCCATGTTAATTTACAGTGGGCAAATCAGAAAGTAAAAGGACTTAGGCGACTTGCAATCCAGTCAGCTTAAGAGTGCACACATGAAACGAGGCCTTAGGATTTACCGTTTGACTCCATGCCAACTTTTAAGGTTTTACAATTGCCTTCCTTTTATGTGTTTTTTTTTGCTCCCCAAAAATCCTCCCCCCCCAAAAAAAACCCCATTTTTTAACTCCCACTGCATCACATGAAAGCAGTGCACCAAGAAATGGAAAAGCAAAGGCTTGGTCCATCTCCCATGAAAGCTCAGTGCAATATCAGACACACTCCAAATCTCTACTTGTATTAAACAGAGAACCCATCTAAAATGAAACCTTCTGAAAGTACTAGGTGGTTAAGTACCTTGAAAATCGTGTTTCAAGGGTACATCAGGGGATTTGTCTTTGCTGAGGTGGATGAGAAGCCAGCCCTTTCAAGGTATTTGCTGTAGACATCACAAGAAATCAAAGTCCTGGCGCCTATAGGAGCTGAGGCACCAGAGTGGCTGATCAGAGCCCTGGGATTTACAGTCACAACAGTTACTGACAACAAATTGTAGGTGCTCTGCAAATCCCCGCGTGCTGACGTGTGAACAGTGTCTGAGACACAAAGTACCAGGGCTGCCCTCAAGTACAACATTAATGACACCGTCGGAAATTACAGCAAATAAACCAAATAGCAGAGGAACTATGGAAAAGGAGGAAACAACCAACAGGTCAGCTTCCATTAGTTTTCATACCTGTCTGAGTCCATGTTATTTCACTTTGTAATAAAAGGATAAGGAGATCTTTGTAGTTATTTTACTGAGGTCAGAGAGGGTGATGTGCATCTAGAGCAGCCTTCATAAGCAAGCAGCAGGAGCATTACTGATCAGCTCAGAACTCACCTGAAGGCTAAAGCCTGAATTGTATTATCATTTACTTTTGTAAATCTGTTATAATGCCTGTCATTCAGTCTAGCTTTTACCCATTCCTGTGTTTATTCTGTGCGTGCTCTATCTCCTTAACGCAAATGAACATGTTTATGTGTTGGTTTGTTGTTTGTTTTATTTTAATAAGTAAATGTTTTTTTAATGAATAAATGCTAAAAAAAAAACCCAAACAAAACCAAACCAGATTTCTGTGATTACAAATTCACTTTACCTTTTCTCTACCTCCACAGCAATACAGTGATCCAGGAATCAACTATCACTTATCCCTGCAACTTCCTGTAACCTTCCTGTCTGGGCACAGCAAAGATAACCTCTGCCCCACAGGGCTCACAGTCTAAAAAGCTTTGTCCCACATAACCTCATCTCAGTAACCCTTTCTGCATCTTCCTTCTCCATTTCTTTGCCACTCATGCTTAAAGAAATAATCTCAAGTGCTTCCCTGTCTTCCTTTTCAGTGATTGAAAGGGAAGCAAAGGCTAGCTGTGGTCAACAAGTGAATGCTGCAGAATCCCAGTAATTAATCCTTGGAACATTATGTGGAATTATGTGGAATAAAACCACCTCCACATCTACCTGCTTGTTCTAAGGCAAGGAGACGTTCCTACAGCATCTCACAAGAACAACATCTAACACAAAATCACTGACACTTGCCACAAGCAGACTAGAACAATGTTTTGCTTCCTATGAAAACCTTCAAGCAGTTGCCACTGGCAGCAAATAAACCACATAATTCTCTGTTAAATAAGTTACCAGAAAATAAAAAATACAAAGAAACCCCATTACTTAACATATTCATCCCCACATCTGGATGATAAAATATAATTCTTATGGCAAAATATAATTTTTAGGCGCTATGTTGCCTATCTGCAATTACATCAAAATCACATTAATTGAGCTATAACACTGTCAGGCCCAGCAGCTGGGAGGCACATCCATACATTCTAAAGAGGTGGCCATTAATTCAGCGCTCCACAGCGTGGCAATGAAGCTGGGATGTCCGTTCCCCAACGTGATTTACTGTCTTTCAAGCTGCTTAAGTGGGAACCTCTACAAAAAGATTTAAGTTAAGTGACTCTTATGCCGAGCTGGAGCTCATTTATTATTGAATTAAGTTTTCATTTCTTTTAAAGGGAAAGAGAAATATAGTTTTATTTGAAACAAGGTAAAACAGTTCAGAGGAATCAACTACTACAATTCAGAAAGTAAGAGTATGTATCAGTGGGTGATGGTGGCATTTTGCTTTTCCATTGGTATAATGATAAATGTAAAAATTATATATGTACTTAGAGTAGAAATGCACATGCATATGGTTAATGTATATACGTATGTATACAGATATGGAAATATATATATATAAAATTAAAAATGTAGGTACAGATTAAATGTATCCGAAATATTTACGAGCCTAAGTCCCAAAACAAAACATAGGCTTAGTTTTAAGGCTATATATGCCTGGCACCATAGCACCCTTTTTCATATACTAGCAGTTCTGTCTCTTTAAATAATGTATTCAACCAAGTTCTAGTTCATAAAATAGATTGTATTTTATTTCTTTTCAATAAAAAAAGAAGACTTGCACCTGGCCCTCAAGCACCTTAGTTAAATGGTGATAGAAAGGGTGGGTGTTGTTTTTGTCATGTACTAAAAACTGAGTCTGAGAGAGAAACAGAAATTTATCCTTCCCAAACAGCAGGTACCCAATTTCTGCCCTGAAATTAGAACATCAGAACACAGCAATCACAGCAATATTTGGCCTCTGTCCTCTAACCACATGAAAGAAATATATTGAGCTAAATTTGCTGCCAGCTTAATTTTATTGAAATTAGTGGAGTTTATCCAACAAAATATTTGGCATCTTACATTTGATAGGCAAAATGTGCCAGTGCAGGGAATAGAATTTGGAGGGGAAGCAGTTATTCTGCATGCTTAATATTTCTGCATTGGCTAAATATTTCTGAGTAAAATATACTTTAAAGTAATAATTAAAATTTGCCAGGACCCCCATAATGGTGTCATTTACACTCCAGTCACATGAGTCTACAGCGCAAGACCCTTTCATAATTAGGAACGTACACTATATAAGCTCCCTCCCTAATTAGCAAATTATGTTGAAAATAGCATCCTGCCAATTAACGGTTATTATGGCATTTCTGAAGCTGAAGCTTTAATTATCACCAACCTAATGATTGTGTACAGAAAAAAACAACTTTTTTTTCCTTAAATTATCAATAAGGGCAGGAGATTATTATCAGGCGAATCTGCTGACGGCTGATTAATTTGTTTGATGCAAAGTTGCTGTGTGTTTCATATTATTTTATCGGAGTTGCAGGAAAAAGGTACATAATTTGGTTTCATTAGCAACTACTGCTATTTATCACTAGAAGATACCCCTCCCTTTTTTGTTGTTTGTTCAATTCCCTCTGTGTTTTTGCCTGCACCAGCATCAAAGTCAAGAGCAGGAAGTTTTAATTAAGTGACACTAATGAGGTCGTTGAAAATGATACTTCAGCAATTCAGCATGCTGTTAAATGTGTTTATTCTATAATGTCATCAAAGGTGATTGTTTTCCCTTGTAATAGATAAAATTCATTACCATAAGCATTGTACTTTTGAGTGTTAGAGATACAAAATGCGAGTTAGTCAGGTGTGTCTGTTGCACATTTCATCTCATCTACCTCTGTAAATGAATTTGCATCTAAAACTATCCCTTGAAAAGGAAATGTAGCATGAGCTGTAGTTGCAAGGGGCTTTTTGTTTAGCAATAGCTAGCTGTGAGTAACCTGCTTGGGTGTGATGATTGGAGACCTGCTTTTAGAGCTGCCAGGCCATTCACAAGTGCATCTCGAAATTCTCTTGGCTGTAGCCTATTTTGCTAGTCCTAATCAAACAGTTGGAATGAATCATTTCCAGTTTGCAAAGGAGCTGTAGAGTAGTGATAAGAAGAACACCAAGATTTTAAAAATCAAAGAAATCACGATAGACTGAAAATATAGTAAGGCAAGACATGTTCTGTAAGGAGAGGTTGTCGTGTCTTAGACCACCTGAACTAAAGGGAAAAAACACTCTTTAAATCTGAATCAGGAGTAGTTATGAGCATATGAGTCTCTGCTGCTCTGTTCCTCACTGGGGATTTGGCCACACAGAAATAACCTTTGTTTGGCCCCATATTTGCACAGGAAAAAACACAGGAAAAAACCTTAGAGATGTTTTTTAAGAGATGGCTCCTACAAACACAAAAAACCCAAAGATCCTGTAAGCAGAGCTAATGAAGAGATATATTCATGTCTATAGATCTGACATGAGCAGGGGCTAAAAATTCACAAAGGATCCTAAATGCTTGGGACAAGACAGGCCTTGTTGGAAAGACAATGTTTGTATCAATGTAGCACCTGGTCTGATCAATCCTCAAATTGTTTAATTCCTTGACAAACACATCCCAGAATTAAAAAAAAAAAATTAATACTAATCTTAAGTTTAATTTGCAGAACTATGTTCAAAACAGAAGCCGACTCTGAAGTACAAATCTGAACATATTAAGGGAGCAATAAGCAGACTTAAATGGGGTTTAGCTCTCCTGACACCTTGCAGTAGGTTAAAGACATGGACATTCAGTTTAACTCAGAACATAATACAGCCCACAGTACTTCCTGACAACCCACTTCAACCCCAAAATTTCACTCATATGATTAAAAACGTCAAAATGTTGCTTTTCTGCCCTTATATGCTAAAAAAAAGCAGGAACTAGGCACATGTGAACACTAAGGAGTGTAAAAACATAGTTCACATTTTCATTGTATTTCTTTTAAACTACTACAGTTCTGAGATTCTGAAGTTTTCCTTATTTAGAATAACATAAAACTAAAAAACTAAAGAAATAAGTTCTATGGGAAAAGTCTCCCTTTTCTTCCCTGAAGAATGGAGGCAATAATTTGTTTTGGTTTACATCAAATTAATTTTTAAAAACTCAGTTTCTTTCCAGCAATTTTTTTTTAAAAGTCAGATGAGGCAAAACCAAAAAAACTGCAAGTTATTCAAAATGCCAAAGCACCACAAATATTTTTCAGTGGCAAAAGTCCAGTGCCTCCAATAAATAGCAGTTGGACACTGCTCAATTGCTAAGTGAAATACAACATGGCATATGCAGGCTTAATACTGGAAATCTTTACTTACAGTTCAAATTTAGAGCAGCCTCTCAAAGCTTTGGTCTTAGTTTTAAACACCTGGCCTGTCCTGCACGGCTTTCCACCTGGTTGGAGGGAGAATGGCCCCCAACTCAAACCATGTAAAGCCACCAAATTCACCTCGTCCTTTGGTCCCCAACAGAGATGGCCATGGCCATTTGGATTTGTCGGTCCAGCACTCCGGAGAACCCAAAGAACACAGCATTCCCTGACGTGATACTGCAGTGAAATGCTTCACCCTGGGAATATGAATTGTATTTTACAGTGCAAAGCCACTCACTTCCCCCAGTTGTCACCCCTTGCAGTTGCTAACGCTGCAGGGACACATCAGAATGTACTGGAGAGAAGGGAGTCTCATCCTTCCTCCTTGAAGTCAATGGCTAAGCTCCTATCAATTTCAGTGGGGCAGAGTTGGACCTTTAATGAGAAATAAACAGTTCCCAAAGTGAATTTTTACAAATAATAGTTACAGTGGCACCACAAACAAGCTGTGATGGCTGGATAAGACACGAAAAGAATTTTCACTTTACATCAGGAGCAGGGAATTAGAAATTGCCTGCAATCTCACCCACCCATCCCCACGGCAGGAGCCATAAATCATCATTTTGTCCACACTGAGCAAAAAGCAGGAATCGCAGCAAGATGCAGGGAGAGCCGCCCTTCATGTGGACAGCAGGGGACACGTCTGGGTCACATGACCCCTAACCTTATCTTTATTTTTCCATCAAGCTCTGTGACATTTGTCCTTTTTCATTCAATAAGATGCAGGACTATTTGCCATTTTCAAGTAACCCCATTATACAGTACTTCCCATTGACAGACGCGTCCCCGCAGCACAAGGTGCTTTAACTCTTTCTAATAGGTTTCTTCCTGACTCCTGTATCCCGAGTGGGATTTTGTGTTTTGTTTGCTTTGAGAAAAAGAAGAAAGGAAAAAAAGAAAGAAAGAAACATACCCCCTGGGAAAGTTAACCTCGAAACATAACATTTCCAAAGCAGGATAAACCACTATCGTAACTGCAGAGGACAACATAATTACAGGCAAAACCATAGAAAAACAGATGTACTGAGCAAGCAGTCTTGGCAGGCCAAAGTTAGAAGGTCAATAGGTTGGGTTGCCTAAATTGTAGCTTTTTAAGGCAGGAATTAGTTTCTTTCTGCAGATTAGCCACTTGAGGATCTATATTTTGTCTGAAATCACAGGCACCTTCTCATCCAAAAGCCCGACTTCTCCAGAAATATAAAAATTGACATAAAACTTCACTCCAACTAGTACAAGGGGCTGGGGAGGAGGTATGTGTAGAAGCTGACAATTTGCAACTCCAGAAGGTTTCTACTAGATTCATGAAATATTGTCTCCTATCAGTGACTGAAGCTTGGAGCTGCTTTGTCCTTCTGTCATCTGAAGGGGCTCATCCTGATGTCAGTCTTCCAAGGGGAGAGGATATCCCATCTTTATCTATCCTCTACAGACTGAACATATCCTCACGGGAACAAATACCCTTATATCTGAGCTCTGACATATTTTTCTGGAAAGCTGAAGGATGTACCCACCTGGTCTTCCCACAATGTTAAAAATTGCCACGCAGAACCTGACAATTTTAAAAGATTGGAAGGAGTAAGGAAGAGCTACTCTTCCCTTTTCACTGATAAGAAACTGAGGCCCAAGGAAACTTTGTAAAATAAGTTTTTCTGGCAAACCAGGACTTTGAGAAATAATCTCTCTAGTGGCCATCAGCAGCCTTATGGCTCTCAGCAACTTTCCTCCACCTCCAGAAACACACATGGCCTCCCTGCCATAAACTTTGTTGAGGAGCCCAGCCATCAGGGTAGAGAACCTTTGCAGAGGGGAAAGACCCAGACTCTACAGAGGGCAAGATGAAATAGTTCAGGCAAACCCTTTGGTGCCTGCTCAGTCCAAACAATGCCCTTCCTCATAATGCATGCTGAGCTGCTCCACTTCAGGATGCTGCTGATAGAAGCAATGAGAACAATGTTCTTCACAGATACATTTCAAGGACATCTCCAAGTCACTAAAGTGTTTTTAAAACTCTGTGATGTAAATTTGTTTATTGTATTAAAGTCTTATGTTCAACCTCTTCGGTAAAGTCCAGAGAAAGGATCCCTCTCTCACATGGCACAAAACCTGGTGGAGCAAAGGTACAGTTGACATCCACAAATGCTCAAGAGAGTTTCACTGCCTCTGAAGTTCCCTCTAGCCCTACCTCTGCTCTACTGAGAAAGGAGGAAAGCATTGCTGTGCAGCACAGAGGTGCCTTCACCATGGTTAGCTCCTCGCCCACACACAGAGTAACCGCGGGTCATTGAGGAGGCAGCATTTCAGCCTGAATGCAAACACGAGATGTGGACCAAGAAAATGCCCTATGGGGTTTTTTTTTTCCCATGTGATTAGAGGCACATTCAGATTCTCTGAGAAAAATGATGCTCTGTTTAGTCACTACAGGAAGGAAAGCACCACTAGAAGCAGCGTCACTGGGGTGTCCAAACCACACTTTCAAAGGCAGAAGTTTAGTCATTTGTAGCTGACTTCCAGCATATCACTGTGCTCAAGTGAGTGGATCCACCTCTGTGGCAAAAATCAGACAAAGACCACCAATTCTGGTTCTGTTCTTTCCTTAGTTTATATTTGACCAGTAGCAGTCTGAAATGCAACCTTACGCCATGTGCTGTAACACTAGAGATGATGACAACCATGGGAAGAGTCTCAATACAAACTCTCAGCACTCATTGCTTGCCAATCCATCCCCATACCCTCCTGAAAAGTACCTGATTTGCATTAGCAACAATTCCAAATGACAGCACTGAGGTGGATGGGGAAAAGCAAGTACCACAAAGAGAATCACAGATCAGGATAGAAGTAACTGGAGGCTTTCTGTGGCAGCACTTGAGAGCAGCCAGTAAATACATCCCAGATGTGAGGTATAATGACACTTCTGAAGGGCAGTTGATGCATGTGTGCACCCAGACATCCCTACCCAGAATGACTGTCACTGTGATGACTTCCAGAGAACTTCTGAGATGCCGTAAGATCACTGTACGGCCGGTGGACAGCAAATTAAACATGTGACATGGCTGCAAAATGATCGGTGAGTTGGAGCCAGATGTACAAAGGTGGCTTGTGATGATCAAATGACACTGGTGGGGATGCACCTACAGCACTGTGTTTTCCAGACAGCAAGATTAGACAAGAAATATGGGCAAATTTAGAGGGAGATAAGAGAAAAGTGACAAAAATTTTCAGTGACATTCAAGGGAAAAATAGATAAAGTAAAGTACCAGATAAGCCAGAGACTCGTAGGCATGCATTTATTTTCTGGTGATAATAATTTAATTTGTAGGCTTTTCTTACAATTAAAAAATAAAACACAATCATAAAGCAGCAGCACCATTCATGAGAATGGTGGAATCAATACATGAACTCTGAGGCAATGGTGGAGCTGCACAGACAAGTTCTCAAAAAAGGCTGCAATATGTTTACCCTTATCATCTCTGACTACAGTTCAGTGGCCGTGCAGCACTGCAGAGCTGACACATCCTGCAGCCTTGCTCTCAGGATGGACACTGCCCACCTCCCAGCTGTGGGAAGATGAAGCCTACACTCCTTGTCCCCCAGTCCTCAAGATTAAAGACCTGTAGGAGCATTCTGCTGTCACTCCTCCCCTTTCCCATAGGAAATCAATGAGTGTTGAGGTTTTATTCTGATATACACATAGAAAATATCAGTGCTGTGGACACAGAGACCCAGGCAGGGCACAGAACTGCCTCACAGTTGAGCCACAGTTCTGCTAAAGTCAGGTGACTGCCAGCACTCATTCAACACGCTCCAGATATTCAAAATGCAGGTCAGGGACAGAGTCTCAAGTGATCAGTGATAGGTTTCCAGCAGCACATTTTATACTGACAAATGAAAGTTTCCCTGCGGTGTCTCTTCTTATAAATATTTCTACAAAAATTTTGTGCACCTTCAACAGAATGTAGAACTTTAAAGCAAAAAAGACTCTGTCTAAGAGAGCTACTGGATCAAGGACTCTGGAGCAAAATATTCAAAATCCTGACTCAAATCCTTGATCTTAGATACTGCAAAGACTAGAAATTTAAATGGGAAAGTTTCGCATTTTTTGCAGACTGGAATTCTTGGTTTTCAGTCAGCACTACTGAACCCTCACAGCTGGGTTCAGCTTCCCAAGGACCTCTGGAACCTACAATTCCCCAGTTCCCATTGAAACTCTTATGACCCCACTCCCAGAAGCCTACAGTATCAGAGAGAGGCTCAAAAATACACAGCTTTCAAAAGCCTGTGGTACCAGGCATGGCCAGTGAGTCTTTTTGGCTGCCCAGACCCACCCATCCAGACAATGTCACAATCCAGTCCCAGGCCACACAAGTGCATGGCTGACTCCCACTTAATTGCTTCATGTCTTGATTTCCTGTTCTTCACTTTCACGATTTATTTTCTCTCAGCTTCCTGCCATGTGTTTTCATCTTGCAAAAGACAGGATGCCATTTGCATTCACAAACTACCAGGAGATTTTTACTGAACTGTAAAAGTTACATCGTTGGACATTATTTTGCCATTATCAGCACTGGGCTGACATGCAAAGCTGAAGCTTAGTAGACAAGATGCTGTTCATCCCTCTCCTGAGTTTGGCTTTTATGTTGGAAAAGCCAGTCCAGAGGCCAGGAATATAGGATTTAAACTGATTATTAAAGGATGGTAACATGAAAAATTCAAAATACTCTACACATGAAAAGTTTTCAAATATGAAGCACATGTTATTATGCATTCAGTATATGTTTTCTTCTTCTTCATTATTTTTTTTCAAATTTAAAGATCTTCTATTGTACCTATATTGAAACCATACTCCACAATTTCCACTCACATTTAACCTTACTATATGTAAGACAAAGAAAAAATATATTAATAGGTTCTATTGATTATCTGCTTAATGCAGCTGTGTTACTAATCCCCACACCTCAGACTCCAAATGCACTGTGCAAACAGTCCATAATAAGGTGGTTTTAAAAATCAGGGAAAGCTTGCAGAAGACCCTTCTAATATTAAATAACAATTTCTTTTTTTTTTTTTTTTTTTGAACTATAAGGAATAGAAATTGTATTTTATAAATAAGGATCAGTAACACTGCAACCAAACACCTTCTTTTTGGTTTAAAAAAAAATAGATTTTATTTTAAACTGAACATTCAGTACAGACAAAAGGTGCTCTCTCTGACAGAGGGCACCAAAAGTAAGAACCCAGCATTTTAAAACAGTTCTTACAATTACAGGTCATGCTTTAGTAGCTTGAAATGCCTTATTTGTGTAATTTCTCCTTCTGGGTGAACAAAATTTTAAAAGGAAATGAAGCACTGTAATATAAACTACCACCTATATATACCTTATGTTCACACTATAAATATTATCAGAAGCAAAAAAATAAAAAAGCAGCCAGTGCTTTTCCAAAGGAAGATGACTTTTTTTGTTTGATTCTTTCTTGATCTTTTGTTGTGACTCTCCCTTTGATTGACAGGTGGCATTCTTGTCTTTATGGATGGAGAAGCAAAGCCCTTGATGGTTATCGACATAAGGAAATGTCATGTCTGACTATGTTTCAACAGGACCTTTTCCCCCCTCATTTCCTACTCTTCCCCCTCACTTAATTTAGTATACTTAATGCCAAAGAGTCCCTCAAATATGAATTTATAATCCAAACACTAATTGCAGTCAGGAAGCCAAACCTGGCATTTAATTGCCATTTGGTATTAAAAGTCACATTTGCAACAAGTGTCCTTACAAGGTAAAGTTGACCAAGTTCCCTTTTCCTTTGCCCCTGTGCAACCAAAATACACCTTGGCCTTCAACCTTTGAGCTGGTGGTGGAGATGTGCTGTTGGGTGACCAGAGTAGCTCCATAGCAGCACATCATTGTGAATTACACATGGGAGTAATTCATTCAGAAACCAGAAGTGGATGGGAGCAGCAGAGCAGGGCTGACCCAACAACACGAGGGCAATTCACCCCCGTCAGAGGCTCAGTGCCCTTCCTGGCAAAGAGGGGCACCACCCCCATTTGTGTCCAAAATAACTCTGTGACAATGACACTCCTTGAGCACAAGGCCTGACCCAGCGTCGGGGGGAGCGCAGGGACTGAGGGGATTGTGGTCCCCACAACCCTGGGTTTGGCTGTGGGAGCCTTTGTGGTGCATCACACCAGTGGCATTGATCAGCACGGGCCATTAGCCCACCCACAGCATATCAGCAACAGGAACCATCCTTCACTGGCCCTAAAGGACACTGCTGCCCTCCCTGCTATCCCCAGTTCTGCCCTGCACAATATTCCATGTTAAAAACCCCGCTGTTCCTTCATGCCGTGCACAGGCTTCAGACTACCTCTAACTTACTCCTCTCCCCCTCATGCACCCTTCTCCTCACTTGGTCACATCTGAAATTAATTTGTTCTCCTCCATCTCAAGCAGGGATTATATCTTTTATCTGCATTGTGAAGTGCCCAAACAGCATAAAAATTGTATCTTTGGTGATGTCAAATAATAAATAATAACAGTAGGGCAGACTGGGAATACTTTGTCTGGGATAATGCATCCATGCTCTCTCTACCATGACCCTAATTCATCTGCATAAATTTCCAACCTGTTTTATATGCATTATGCTAACATTTTGACCACTAACCATGGGGTGAAGAAATGTGACATAGGAGCTGGTTTTCTGCAGCCAAAATTAGGTATCTCTTAGTTAAAAAATAAAGAACAGGAAACTACTCCCCAAAACACATCTGCCCCTTTGAGTGGATCTCTATTGCATCCCAGGTGGAGAATCCAGAGGCCTGATTGTACTTGTTACTCCATGAATGTCTCATGTCTTGCAGCAAGCAGACCCCAAGCAGATGAATTGCCCTTCTTGTGAAACTTTTGCATGAAGAGCTTCACAGATAGGTAGATTTTCAGTTATTTTCAAATTAAAACTCTGTATCTTGCTTCTATGTTATGAGCAGCGTTCTGGGGTTGGATGCCTCTATTGTGCACTGAAATAAGGGACCAGTCCTTCCCACCAGGCAGCAGGAGCTGTGCAAGGACATCTTGCAAGGTTTGGATCTCTGTTAATGTTTCACTGAATCACATCACCCCAACTGCAGAGCAGATGCTGCAGGTGGTACCCATGGTACCTGTCAAAGTTCCCAAACACAACCAAACTTTCCTCCCCATCTTTTTGCCATATATCTCCTGACTTTAAATCCATATGCTTTCAGGCATGCACAGGGCAAATGCTTTACACTGAAAACTGAAAAAGAATACCCAAGTAATTGTATTACTTCTCTGCCATTGGATTCAATCTCACAAATGCAAAAAAAAAAAAAAATCTGAGAAGAGAAGAGTCTGCTTGGCCTCTTCTTCTCCATAGCAGGAGTACAAAGAGCAAGTTCAGAGTCAGATTTACACAGTCTAAGGCCAGCCTGTCTGCAGTTACAAGTTTTGCTACAAAAGAATTCTCTAAGCAGCAGAACAAAGAGGAAGAGAGACCTGAGCCAGTTCTGAAACAATTACATTACTTCAGTTGAAGGAGTACTTGGGAAGACAATCACATGTGGGATGCATGAACATTCCTATTTCTTCTAGTTAAGTACTCCTGCATTTCCCTCATCTTGTCACTGAATGCATTTCTACTCCTTTATAGCCAGCCAAGCTATAAAATTCAGCATGAGCTTGAAGTATACTACATGCTAATTTTGTATTGCCCTAATAATGCTCAGATTTACTGGGATCTATTCTCTCACTGATGCATATTTGTAAGTACTATTAACGTTAATGGGAGTTACCAACTAATTAGAAAGGAGACAAAATCTAGGCTATAGGATGCAAATTAGAGTGGTGGCTGTGTCACTTATCTTCCCGCTGAGGAATTACAGAGTAGAGCAATATCAAGGACAGTGACTCTAAATTCTGTTGATTATTTGCCTTACATTTTACACCCTTGAACCCACAACAAAACAAAACACTTGAAGGGAAATATCCAGCCAGGTTATTAAAGTCTATTGCATAATCACAAAAATCTCCAAGCTAGTTCTCAAACTGAGAAAGACTTGAGAAGTCCTAATCTGGCTCACTTAAACACCCTCGGCAGAGAACTGTTGCAAGGTGTAGCTAACAATTAATATTTTTAACAAGCTGGTCAAGAGAGTGTAGCTCAGTGAGTCTGTGTATTAAAAGGGCATTGTTAGCACACTGCTTGGCTTTTATGAGGTGAAACAATCCAAACCTACTTCAGTGCATGGAGTGGTTTGGAGAGGTTTTATTTTCATCCTTAAAGTCCAGGGTGGCTTTGGCATAATAAAGGTCATATCTCCTAATCATGGTAATGTTCACACACAGCAATATGAGCTCATTGCAGAGAGCTCCAGCACTCAGAAATCCCCCGGTTAGAAGGTGTCACCGATTAAACTATCGCATTTCAAAGGCTTCCATACAGTAAATAGGAAAGAAAAGAAGAAAAGGAACCGTGGCCTTTTGTTATTCAAAAAGCTACGGAGAGCGATAATTAACCCATTTTTGTTGAGAAATCATTTGGACAAAAGTCAAGGGATTGCCACCCTGTCAATTGTTAAGTCTAGATAAGGACATTATATTCCACTGTACAAAGAGTGACTGAAGATAGTGAATAGAAAGTAGGCCACTACTATGACTTTCTCTAGTCCATCGAAAAAGAGGTCTATTTTTTTCCACAAAAGCGGTAATATAGTAAAAAATTCTCTTCCTACATTAAAAACATAACTACAGTGCTTGTTTTTGCATTTTGTTAAATATTCAAAGGTACCATACAATTAGCATGTCATTAATGAATAATTAATTACTGCTAAAACAGCCTTCAGATTTTTTTGCAACTAAATTATTTAAAGAGCAAATATAACAATGGAACGCAGCTCCCTCCTTTCCTTAACTCTGTATTTTCATCAGTGCATTGGTTTGGAGATGAATTGGGAATTACTAACTAAAAGAAAAATAATATTTTGGAACACGAAAAGATTACACTTTCCCTTCCTGTTCCTCTGCCCTCATCCCCTCAGAGGAACCCGAGGACAAAAATGATGTAAGTCCTTATTAGGACTGCTCAGAACGCATGAGTGAAAATATCTGAGATATTGTGCTTCAGAACACAAGATTTGTACATTTCCTGAAAGGGAAAAAAAAAAAAACAAAATCAAACAAACAAAAACCAAAAAAATGTTGAAAACTAATCCTGCCGGCACTTTGCAGCAGTGAACCCCAAGTCTGAGCAAGTGCAGTGTATTTTTGTTGATCATTCGTCACCGGCCCTAATGACAGTTACTTTATTATTAAAATCTACCCCACTATACAGCCAAGAGCTAAAGAGAAAGTAATTTGTTGCCACTTGCAGATATACATCAGTAGTAAGACGTTAGTTTATATTTATAAGCTGCACATCTGTGAATCAGTTGGCCTACCCATCTGTTAACTGCACCAGTAAACAGGGAGTCTGTGCGCCGCGGATCCCTGCATCCATCACAAATTCCTTCTTTAATTGTATGTTTATGCAACAAACCTCCACTTAAGTGTATTTGAGAATGTTTTGAACAGTGATAATTAGTTTTTATGACTCAATGCTACTCTTCCTAACACTGATTCAACACTATTATTTTAATAGAGACAGCACTTTTCTCTGACAGTGTCAAAGCAGGTTTTCTCCATGGAGCAGAATTTGTCCCTACAAAGATACGCCAGATAAACAAATCCCTTCCCAGTGTTCCCAAGCTACCACTACGGCGTGCAATTGTGATTCTTCATCTTTTCATAAACTTTTCTTTTAGAAGCTGGTCCCTGAAATAAAATGCATTAAAAGCTATCAGCCCACTGTAAGAAGTTGCAAAAGAGCTTGGATTGCACTGGTCTGCATAACAGGGCTTGAACTGTGATGCTGGACACACAATTACTAAGCCACACCTCGTGAGCATAGGAGACCACTCACCTGTTTAAACTTAAGATTCCTGCTTACATATATTGATTCCAAGTGCTGTTTCATTTCCAAGCAGATTTATGCTTGGGTACTTCACCTAATTTCTGTAAACAAAAATCTAATGGAGAAAAAAATTTTAAAAGAGCCATAAAGTTATACTTCTTACTGTATCTCATTTTACTCAGGAAATACTGCATGCACCTTTTTGCATAATAGGGGATTTTCACAGTGTTTTTTTTGTAATGGCTTTACAGTGAAGTTGTGTACAATATGATGTTCAACTTCATAAAGCATTTAGTTACAGCACTGAGCTTGTTTGAGGAACTGAAAGCACACTTATCTATGTATCATTGTGCTGATGCAAATGGCAAAATTTTCCACATGATTAAACATCATTTTCTCAGGGTATTCTGTGTCCAACTGCCTGCTAGTCAGTAAATGTTTAGATCAATGCATGGTTGATTCCAAGCCTTGCAAGCTTAAAATCCTCCCATACCTAAATAAACACATAGGTTTACTCAAGCCCAAAAAAAAAAAAAAAAANAAAAAAAAAAAAAGGACTTGGGCAGAATCTGGAAGGAATCAGCCGGGTTTAAAAAAACGCTACTTTTCAAAAAACACATATATGCTTGTGATAATATTTTAAACAACAGATTACATCTATGTATATCTCTATTTACTCCTTACCAGGAAAGGGTTTCTCTTAGGGACTCTTGGAGCAGAAAGTGCCACCAGTGAATAGTGGAGCCCTGCAGAAAATGCTATTGACTGACAGCAGTGACGCCCACTGGCACCGCCGGCCCCAGGAGCTGCCAGGAGCTCCCCTGGAGTTGGTCTTCAGCCACCAAGCTGCTCACAAGTCCAGCATCTGTTCTTTGCTTAACATGACTGGGAGCCGTATGGACACAGTCCTCCTCTCTCGTTCCTGGGGGCAGATGCCAGCGTGGTCTTATGTCACTTCCAAGAGAAAAAGCCCTGACCTACACAGTGGCCATCAGACAAACCAGGATCTTAAGGAACAGCAGGCTTGGCAAACCATGATAACAATTTTTAGAGCATGTGGCAGCCCAAAGAGAAATCTCCCTTGGTAAGTGTTGTTGTGATTTCGTGTGATTACAGATACGCAGAAAAGCCAGATCGAAACAAATTTACTGAGGATATGCAAAAGCGAAGAGTGTAAAAAGAAGCAATCCCTCTGCTCCCATCTCTTAAGTCCTCTGCTCCCAAATCCACCAGACCCACCCACCACCAGTTAGGCTTGGCAGGGAACTGGAGCTCAGTGCTAGAAGTCATGCAGTCCCCAGCTTCTCTATGAAACTGATGACAAGGGCATCAAATTGATGCTTCTGCCAGAACTGGCCAGAGTACAAAATCTCATTCCTGAGCAGATGTCAGGTAGGGCGAACATTCAATCTCCACAAGGCTTGGACAAAAATGTAGGACAGCAGCACAGAGGTGAAAGAGGTTTGGTGAAAAGAACAGATCCCAAGTCTCCAGCCAAAATATTTCAAAGCAACCTCTGCCGAGGAGACACAATCAACAATTCCAGTGAGAAAGAATGTCGGCTTCAGCACACACAAAAAACTTCCACTAACATCTCCCAAATGGGAAAGGTATTATAAACAACATTCACCTCACTCTCCTCCCTCCCTGTCACAGAAATGACCATGATTCTTTACTACATACCTTCAAAAACAGTCCTTTGCAGATGAAAAGAAATAAAATCTAACCTTAAGAAGTACATTCAGAGATCCCCTTTATGCCACTGCTCTGTGTTATGGAAAAATGAAGGTAAAAATCTGTTGAAAAACATTTCCCTGCTGTATTGTGATTGACATCTGACAGTGCTCAGTGGTGTCCTAACTTGGATGAATTTAAATGACAAGCTTTCCTTTATAAGTAACAGAGCTCCTTTTACAATAGAACAGCACGATTACTTCATGGAAAGGAAAAAAAGGAAGAATCAAAGTTTTTCTTCAGATCCCTGGGGGCACTCCTGACCTGTCACCAGGCTACGACCTTCCCTCGTTAATCTATGCAAATCGGATGACTCTAATTTGTGGCGCCGATTGCTTTGCCACACCTTTAAATTCAGAGATCAGCTACGGGATGAGGTCTACATCACACAGGGTTCAGATCACCTTCATGTTGCCAACATTTTTAATGCCACGACAGATGACTTCCCCACCATTCTGGGACAAGGCAGTCCACACAGCCCTCCAGACTACTTTTTGATTAACATCGAGACAAAAGGCGGTGGTGTTTTGCCTCCTCGTTTGTGATTAGCAGCATTGCTGCTGTAAGCATTCCTGAGCTAGAACCCCTGGGAAGAGTATCAGATCCCAGGTCAAGGCACAGACTGCCAATATCACGGCTTTGCTAACAGTCACCCAATCGCTTTTATGGACATGAAAAAAAAAAAAAAAAAGGAGGAAAAAAAAGGTATTCACTGTAATAAGCACCGGTTCCAACTGAGAGATATTATGTCAAACTCTAAGGCCTGTTTCAAAACTTTCCCCATTCACGTAACTTAATACACTTTGTAAGCCAAAGAGGGCAATATCACAGAAGATGCTCTATGTTCACCTTCCACGTCACACAAAGGCCATGGAAGCTATTTTGTCTCGGTTCAGTGCAGTATGGGGGTTAAACTTTTTGCTTTAAATTGGGTTCTTGACAAGGATACACTATTTTTTATTTAACCCTAGCCTAACTTATTTTATCCCTAGCTTTATCCCTTTTCTGCAGTGAGACTTTTGTCTTCACAGTGCTGAAAAAGTGGAGATCTTCATTTATACTGGAAAATGTGTGAGTTGTTTCCGTTATCCACATACACGTCTTTCCACTCAAAGTTGTGAAACCCATTTTCCTGAAAACCCAAAAGCACATGGGAGTATAATTGAGAGTAAAACATTCCAAGAATTTAATCCATGCCCTATGTGATCCATCTAACAATACACTTTGAGCAATGATCTTATTTGCCCGTGCCTTGCAACTCTGACAGCACTCAAACCTGTTAACCATCTTTTCAAACAAACTCTGAAGGTTGCCAGTTGTGACAGATTTGGACCAGTGTTGATGGTAACATGGGAGTTAGTTAAAGTGATTTGATAAGCTTGTAGCAGCTTGAGGGGCGGCGTCATTCCAAATAAGTAAACAACATTGTCAACAACATAGCCCATCAATAAATGCAGCCTCTATCTCACACAGTCATTATTAAAATAAAAAAAATATAATAATATAGAAAATCAGAAAGGAAGGCAGGCAGACAAGGGAAAAAAAGAAAAGTTTCTTTGTCTGTAGCCACAAATCAATGACATATAGCATCAGGGTTCACTGAAACACTGACAAATGTGTCAGCAGCACTTGTTTTTTGCATTACTGTATTCTTTACAACTATTAGGAAACAAGTACAAGGTTATTATAGGCACAGAGGCTAAACATACAGTGACATGCTTCACAAGCTCACTCATGCTTTGTATCAGAGCTTTCACTTTCTATAGAAGTGGATTATCCCATTTTCTCATGCTGATCCAAGTGATCTCATTACTTACAGAAGAATCCTGGCATACAAGGATTGCTCTGCCAACGATCACTTACAACATCCCAGCAGACTCTATTTTTAAAGAAAAACTATCATATTTTTCTTCTAATGGCTCTTCTATTGAAGAAAAAAGTATTAAAAACTGAAAAGAGCTTCCACAGGGATTTCAGCCTTAGTCACTGGGGAGGCCAAATGCAGTTATGGATCCAATACTTTTTAACAGCTCCCACTCTGATGGCCAATAAGCAGTTTGGTATTCCCCCATCCCCTAAGTAAATTGCTATATATATATATATATATATCTCCACTGGCAGGCTGCCAGAGACTTTGGAGGCTCTGCACCACAAACATGCTCAGTGACTCCTGGCCATCTGGTGAGCTGGCTGGATCCCTGCTCCAGGATCCGTATCTTCAGGCAGAACCAGCCCCTGGAGGATCTGGGTACGGGCAAGGAGCATTTTAGGAGATAGGCTGCCTGTGCTGATTGACAAGTGGCCCATTCCTCTGCTCCATCCTCAAGAGCTTTTATCAGAAAGTGGGTCCCAAAGGTCCTCCAGCATCTCATAATATACAGGAGCCTTTCCATAAGGTAGGACTCGCCACAGCAGACCTCAAGAAGAGACCTGTAAATTAGCTGGGGAAAGTGCTTTAAAATAAACAACAGCTTTCAAAACAAACCCTAAAAGCATCTAGGCCCCTATCCAACAAAACACTTAAATGCTCGTGTGGCTCTAGAGAGGGAAGGCAGCTCACCAAATATGCACAGATGCTTGATAGCCAGAGTCACTTTCCAGCTCTGCCACAGGCTCATCTGTAACCTCGTACAAGGGATTTGAGCCCTGCTCTGCCCTGCTTCATTTCCTCCAGCTGTAAAACTGGGAAAGTCATCCTGAGTTTCATCCTTGAGAATATTGTCTTATATATATTGGATGTTTATTCAGTGCCAGATATTGAGGTGATGAATTACACAGAGGTGCTTATACATTTAACTATGTACATCCAGATCTCTCACACAACACACTGAGTAGACCCTTTGAATTTCACTGAAATATCCCCTCTAAGCAAAGGTTTTCTAGATCTTTAACTCTTGCAGGACACTTAAGTTTCATGGTTAAAACTGTCAAGAGCAAAAAAAAATTCTATCATGCTTTTGCTAATGGGAAATTCAAAAATTCTGTCAATGTTTAGGATGTTATGATGTGGCTCAGATCTAAGTTCAGAGGAATTAGGTCCTTAACTTCAATTCAAGGGCCTTTTCAAGGACAAACCATTTGGAAACAAGGAAACAAACCATTATGGTTTGCCTCCCTTTTTTCACATGCATATGAAGTCCTTATCATATATTCACATATTAGAGGGAGAATGATCCTGTGAGATTTAAAAAATAACAACTTGGAAAAAATTTCCAAAGGACTGGCTGCCCTGTTGATTAATATCCAGAGAGGAAAATCTAGTGGATAGGGAACTGCACAATGATTTAGGAGATATGGGATGTAGAAAAGAATCCCAGCTTAAATACAGACTTCTTTGGAGAATTGTTTTCATCTGTTCTGTAAAATCTCATGAAAACAGCACATCATTACTTCAGAGGGGACATAATCCATTAAAATATCTCAGGCAGACTTGAAATAACAGAGGTTCCATCCATGACACTCTTTTTCTTTTCCCTATTTGCAGCCTATCCAAACTCCATTAATTCCTAAATCTCCTGCCCAGACTGGTATTAAAATCACCTTGGCAGTGCAACTCTAGGATAAAGACATCTGCTAATTCAGAGAGAGCATGGAGGCTGCCACTGCTGTGAGAGATTGCTGACCATGAACAGGGTGTTACACTGGCCTAGGATAGCTCAGGGAAAGCAGAACTCCACAGTTGCCTTTTCCAGTCCAGCTAAAGCAGCTTCCCAACAGCAACCATGGGGAGACAGAAACTCAGGAAAAGCCATCCACGCAACTGAGCAATTCTGCCTAACTGTTGCCAAGAACTACTCGAAAAGAGGCAAAATTTACCATCACAGACCAGAGCAACAATGCCTATTTCCTGTAATTAAATTATTAGTCCCACTTCCAAGATGAGACTGAAGCCAGAGCACTCTCATGGTCCGTGCAGTTCCAAAGGGGCTCCGGGTGGAGACCACTGTGCTCATTACCCTCAGAGAGAGCAGGTGAAGGGCTGCACTTCACAGGAAGCCATGGTTAGAAACCACCTGACTGCATCAGGTGCTGCTGCAACCTGCACACTGCAAAAGGTTTCAGTTCAAGCAGTGGTGATTAACTGATCTGAAGCTGTGCTCCTGCCCCTCCCATGGCATCCGAGCACATCTTGCCTCTGAAATAACAAGGGGTTAAGATCTGCCATGAACGCACCACCTACATTTTTAAGGCTATAAAAATGGGATGCTTACACTTTTCCTAACCCCTCACCAATGACCAGACCCATATGTAAATTTCACACAGTAGTATTTAGTAGCATAATTAATCCCTACTTTATGTTATGAGTAATATTTCCTATTCCCGACCCTGCAACGTCCTTTAAGAAGATCCATGTTCCAATTAGACTAGCCCATCGGCACTCTTTTAATGAGCAGATTAATCATTCAGATGGGTACAATGGTGTCATCACAGGTTTTAAATATGATAATCTACATCCTAATGGTGCTGCAAAAGCCTTGGCTCACAGCAAAAAAAGGTAGGCAAAAACTGGTGATACTTTCTTTTTTGTTCTCTTTCATTTTCCATGTGACTCAAGACTTGAGAATTCTTGGGTGATGCAGAAAGTGCAGCAAGAGGCAGCTGGGAGAGAGGGGCTGCAGAGCAGTGTGGTAATTCAGGTGCAATAATTGTTTTGCAAGGGTAGAGAGAGATCTTCTGGTCCCTGAAAAACCTTCTGTCATGATGAGAAAAAGTTTCAGGTCTGCCACATCAGCCTAACAGATCAGTTCTGCCCTTACAGCCTTTTCTCAACACTTATTTAAAACACATCTAAAATGTGAGACTGTCATTCAGAAATTCATTCAATTTTAATAATAATAGAGGTCTTTTCAGATCATGCAAACTTCACCATTTGCAAAAGGCAGACTGGATATTTTTAAAGCCAAATAGAACCTATTGTATTTATTTAGAGGGGAAAAAAAGAATAAAGACAAAAAAACCTTTCAAACTGCATTATATGGGCTCAATTCCATGCAAGCTGGTGTAGATACTCCTGCTCAAATGGAGTGAAAAATCTCCTAATAGTATCTTTAAACTAGAAGTGCCAGGGTCATAACCCAGGACCATCCTCCATCCCCACTCTCAGTACAACACTTAAAAATATGGGCTGCACCACCCCTTCATTGTGGCTTTCTACTTGGCAACAGGTAGAAGTTTCATCTGCTTTTCCATCTCTCGAGCTTGTGTTAATAAGACAAACCCTGCAGAACAGCAGCTCCTCTGCAGACACACAGCACTGATTTACACTCTGACTGATTTTGATGCAGCCAAAAACGAACCAGCAACTCCCAGTTCAGGCCAAGGCTGTGTTTTAAACCCAGCAAGAAAAGGATAGTGGTGGATTCTTGTCTAGGAAAAAGTTAGCTGCCAACCATGATCCGTTTCTGAGCACTGTCCTCTGGTAAACAGTCCCCATGAAGTCACGACCAAACTCTGAGTAATTCTTTCATCACTGTCTGAGGATGAACTGAGTAAGGGATATAAAATTTGGACTTAGCCCTAATGTGCCCACACACAGTCTATGGCAGAAGGCAACTAAATTCTTCCTCAAGATGTCTGAACTTCATTAAAACATGTTTCTGCTACAAAGGAATCTTTATTTCTTATCACTAAAGCAAAATCTCTTCCTCAGCAGCCGAAATCTACCCTCCAAAGTCACTGTCAACAGTGTGATTGTATTTTCAAATCACATTTTTCAGTTAATTGCTGTCCAAGGCCCCCTTGTTTTACTCAGATATGTAACTGTAGGAATCAGTCATGCTACTCACTCAATTAAATTGTATCCTTCTTGGCCCTTGTCTTTTAGGATCTGATCCAGCTCTCCTTGACTACAGAGACGACTGGATCAGAGCCATTTTGCATAAAGCCAGCAGAGGATTTGGTATTTCAGTCAGGTGTTCAGGTGTATTGCCTGAACTGCGTCTGAAATTGCCTGCTCGAGATAGGCTGATGCAGAGAACTCTTTGCATACAGAAGGAAGCACCGAAATTATAAAGAGCTGTCTTGTGACCAGGTGCGTGCTGGGCTAGGAGACATTATTCTTACTAATGCACCTTTGCTAATGTCCACATCACAAGGAGATTCTTTTTTTTAGCATAACACTAATGTTAGTTGTCCATTATGGTATCAGGAGTCATAATGGCCAAGGAATCCCTACAGTGAAAGAGCAAAAAGAACATTCAGAAATAAACTCCTACACTGGTTATGAGAATATTGCTGTGGCAAAACGTTTTTATGATTATTTAATTTTTTTTTCCTTCAGTGCATTAATTTCTGCTCGTTTTGCAAATTTGGGGAATCATTCACAAGGCAGCACTTCAGAAGCACTTAGGAAGAGCAGCCTCAAACCTCAGATGGTTCCTGTGACACTCCTCTTACAGATATTCCCCTATGCTCACCCTGGCTGGCTTTTCTGCAGCAAATTCATTCTCTGCCTCTGACACGAGGATCTGATTGTGGCTGTCACTCTTTGCTGAGGCTTTAACTAACACTATCTGTGCAACTCTAGAAACCACATCAAATTGCAGTTTTTCCTGATTTTATTCCAATTTGCATAATAGGTCACCGTTAGCACACTGTGCTGAAGGAGAAACAGCTCAACTGAAATCTACCTTGAATGTTTCCATTAAAATGTGCTCCATTTTTTCCCTCTGCTCTCACTCCTGTCAGCCCACTAGTGAATTAAGGGAATACATATGTAAACAACTATAAAAATGCAAAAAATAATTATAAAATTAGTTCTAGATGCATAATCCAGTGTGATTCATGTTATGTTCCCACCGTGATCCCAGTTCCAGAAGAGTTAATCAACCATAGCAACCTTCTAATCAGAGCAGTGAACTAATGATCCTATTTCTGAGTAATACCAGTCAGATAAGGCTCTCAAAAGGTAGTTAACATCACTTTGGTGGGAAGGCATGACAAGTGCAAGTTCTAGCAGTGAGTAATGCATCATTCATGCCCCCTCTCGTTCTGACATTTTAACGTTATCTTGTTTTACTGTGTCGGCCTAACACTGCCACTGCTGGCAAATTAAACTGTGAACTTACAAAGTGGGTGGCAATAAATACAAATTATGAGAGTTCAAAAGATGTCCCTGGAGGTGTACTGCCAGACATGGAATGTCTCTGGCTTTTCTGTCACATAGCAATAGACAAGACAAAGTGTAGCATGAGCTGAAAAAAAGAATTAACTACATCATGGTGAAAAATGAGAGGAAAATGAAAAGAAAAAGAGGGGAAAAAAAGGAAAGCCAAATAGAAGGGAGATGTAAAGGCAGGGCAGGAATGAACAAAAGAGCGTACCTTTGGAATATAAAGCATAACTCTATTTCACCTTGCAGAACAAAAAGCTGTGTAAATTAGGGATCAACAAATGCCTCTTGGAAACATCGACCAACTATAAAATGTTGTCAGTGTTATTACAAAAGTAAACGTCTCCTCCTGGAGAAACTGCCACCAAAACAGCAGCAGCATGATATTGCAGCATTTGTATCTCTAGCAGAAATTCAGAATGTCCCACTTACCCACGCTAACAAACATTTCACATTCTGCGTTGACTTAAATACGTGGGGCAAAATCCTGCCCTCACTGTCAGGAGGAAAAAAAATAATTGAGAGAAACTGCCTGAGGTGACAATGAGGAAATCAGAAAAAGGCTCCTTGCACAGCCTTATCCCCAGCCTTTTCTATTTTGTGTAGGGAGATAAGAGGGGCAGTGGGGTTCCCCTCGGACCCCCCAACTCTCAGGAGGCTGGTGACCTGCTCAGCCCCCCCAAGCCACGACCCAACACACACTGCAGCAGTCGTGCTGCAGATTTACCACAGACAAAACAGAGAAAGTTAACAGTTCTTCCTTCCCACGGGAAGATAAAACTTTCCATCCTATTAATGGGGTCAGAAAAACTCTGATTTTTAATATACCCAAGCCATGAAGCTTATTCAACTTGGTCTAACACCACTAATGAATCTTATAAAACATTTTATCTCTCCCGCCCATGTTCACAAACCACTCACATGAGGCTTGAAAATCACAATAATATCTTCCCAAAGTGCAGATATCACTCACACCATATGCAGCACAACTCTTTATTTTTCCCTATAAACTATTGGTTTCATTGAAACTCATTAGCATCACCTGTGTTAATTACACTAGCAAACCAATCAACAGCTCCTTCTTAATTAGGTTTTCTTTATTAAAGCCGGAAATTACCAAGGAGACAAAAGTCAACTGGGGAAATTATGTGAAAAGGAGTGTTTATGCCAAATTACCATACAAAATATAATAAGGAAAGGAAACTCAGTTTGTTTACAGGAATAACAAACAATATTAATTTTCAAGGTCACTGGCACAATTATTAATTACCTGCCTTACATTTTATTGTGATAGTTTAGTCTGCAGAGGCAGGAGTAGCTTATAAAAACCCCTTTGGAGTGTGGCTGCTCTGCATTTCAGCTGCGGCGGTCGCTGCCGATGACGCGAGCGGTGTTTTAGGAAGTTACTTTCATGAGCATTTCCCAGATGGGTTGGGGCAATGGAAACTGTCAGGTACATAAAAAACTTCGTGGTTTGACTGCTGCCTGCCTCAGAGAGGTCCCATGGGAAGGGAGACTGCAGCCAGTGATATCCAGGTTGGCCATTCCTGGTGGAAGGTGTTTTGGGGTCCAAGAACACACCATGAGAAGTGCTCCTGCTGCTGATCCTTAGACCTCACAGAGGTGCCATTCCCCATGCTTTACATCCCCTGATAGCAGTTAAAATTACTCCCCCAGTTCCAGGGAACAGAGCTGGCATGGGCTGAAACAAGCCCTGCTCAGCATAACTGGTTTAATGACGTTCAGAGGGGAACACAGTCAAATTGACCCTTCTACAGAGGAAATCTGCTGGCATACCCAGCTTCTTCCCCTCCACTGCCTGGAAAATGCTACCAGGCTTTGTTTGTGGGTCCAAAGCCAGACTCAACAGCCTCCTGCTCAGACTGGTTGGCATTGGGTTGATGCCAAGATGAGGTCAGGGTGCTGGGCCACAGAGCAAATGCTGTGGCTGTTACTGTAGGAAGTTTGCCAGATGCTTTCTCTGCCCGTGCCCACCTACCACGAGAGTCCCCTTTGAGTGCTCCTTACCACACTGTGCCTTCTTTTCAATTTCCTATGTGCCCACAGAAACACAGGCTCACACATTACTGCAGCTTCTCTGCAGCACCACAGCTCTGCCAGGATCCCCAAAGAATCCTTGGATAGCACCACCAAAGCAGTTGTCTCCAAATTAACCACCTGGCAACATAGATTGAATTTTCAGCTGACCAATATGAAAGTCAATGCTTGAGCTCTGCATCCCTGACCAAACCTGTCAAAGGAACCTACTGAAATAAATAAGCCATTCGAGAACTGTAGATTATCTGCTGTTAATTTACCTGGCAATCCACCCGAACTATTGATTATTTCAAAGTTACTCACTGTGCTGCACAACAGTTTACCTTTCCAAAAATGAACTGACTGTTCCAGCCTTGCATTGGTTGATATATCTAGAGCTTTTCATTTTGGAAACTCCTTTCTAATTCCATAAAAACTCAGAGCCTGCACCACCCTCCTCCTCATGTTTCCCAAATGTGAACAGGTCCTTTTGAAGCTGACAGCAGTTAGTTCAAGTAACTCGCATACCTGCTGCTCTTTCATTATGTCAGATGTTTTTTCTGTTGTTCTGTGATCACTTCTACACTGATTGAAAAACTGTATCTAGTTTTAAATTAAATCCTGGTATTCTCCTCTAATATTTTGCTGCCTGCATCTTTAGTTAATCACCCATCAGTTCTTCTCAGTCCTGCTAACACTTGCATTTGGAAAGAATAATATTCAGTAGTTTTACAAATTTCCAACATCCTTGAAAAAGCTAATCATCTTCTCAGAACAGCTCTCCTTTAACCCAGTTATCAATTATACCATCAACATCTCCATCTGCAATAAGTCCATTTATTAACTTCAAATGCACATACCTTAGCTTTATTGCACAGATCTATTACATAATAGGCAATCACCTCATTTCACAGACAGTTGCTTGTAAACTAAGGAAATGTGGTTTTCCCATGAGTTATTCTTGTATGGATTATGGGGTTTCTCTGTATTTTTTCGTGTGTTGATCTTACACTTTGCAGTCCTTCTTATGGCACCAGGGAAGATGCAGCAGTCACCAGTGCCAGGACACCTGCAGCATCTGCTCTCCACGTGGAAAGCATCTGCCACACTGGGGCCTCAATGCTCATCTGGGCTCCCAAGTGTGACCACAGTACAAATATTTCACTTTCTCCAACTTCTTTCCAAATGCCACTTCATTCCAGCAAAATTTGGAAGCATTCCCACCCCTTCTCTCCAACTCTGCAAGGACTTGTTGCAAACTGACAGTTCCTTTGATCCTTCCCCTTTGTTTCCTCACTAAAATCGACAATGAAGATGTGACACAGATTCAAGAGGACTGGTGAGACACTGGGTTACCTCCTAACCTCAGCCAGCTGATGGAGGAAAGAAAATGGTTTTACAAAGACCCAGGTCTGACTCTCCAGAGAACCCTGTCTAAACCATAGTGCTCACACAGGGGAATGGGGAGGACTGGGAGGGAAGTGGCTTCCCTGAAGATCTCTGCACAATTGAGGACATCTCACACAGTCCTTGGCAGGAGTTTCCTCCTCTCCCCACTACCTGGAGGCATTTCCCCTCATCTCATCCCAGTCTCTCCCCTGACACACTGACTGTAATGAAAGCAACACCTAGAATCTGCATTCAAATCACATTTTTTGGTTCAGTCAGAAGACATATCCATCCCTGCTTTGATCTTCACAACGGGCTGCTGCAGAAGAGGCACCCTCCAGTCATTCCCTGAATCTTCCTGGATTTCAGAGTACAAGAATAACATGGTCTGCATACGCCAAGGAACTGCTGGAAGAGCCCCTAGGTGAACATCCAAACTCCGGAAAAAGTTAGGGGGGCTCTCCACACCCCATCTTATGCAGGAATAATTTCCAGAAAAGTCCCTACTCGGCCTCTTCCACTCGCTGAATGCCAAAAATAATCTGGAGATGTTGCCTATGACATCACCTGCTGTCCCAAGCCCTTGCAAGGTAGGTAATGCCATGGAATGTGACAGGGCAGTCTCAAAAAAAAAAGTGGATGCTTCTAGAATTTCATATTCTACACTAAGGGTGGAGCTTCCAACCTGCACATCATTTAAACCAGACTATCATATTCCGTTTTTAAAAAGAGTCAGGTACATCAAAATGTACATTTCTTTTATATTAAGAGGAGAAAATAGCCCAGGAAAAAAGAAAATCCCCTATGCTAGAAATGCATCACAGTTACAACAATTCAAGAATGAGTATTTAAAAGACAATTTTTTTAAGAAGTATATGATTTCCCTGATAAACCATAATGGCTCTTTAGAACCCATCATGGTCTACTATAAAAAAAATTCATATTTAAAACACTTCTAAAATATGTTATAAAGATTTTTTTTGTAAATGAAAATTATTTACCCAGAAGACCATAATGGTTCTGAAATGTACTTTGTAAATCTGTATTCAGGGACTTTTTTTGTTAAAAAGGATTTTTTTTTTTCTTGGCCCAAGAGATCTTGAACAGCTTCTATGGAACTATCAGGATTTATTGTTTTAATAGGGCTGAAATGAAGTTGGGAACATGCACATACAGCAGCAATGTTTTTCAGACAAGAATGAGAAAGAGGGGGAAAAAAGGCAGTAGAAGTAGAAGGAGGAAAGGAAATGGAAGAGGGAGATGAGGGGAAGGAAGACTGCTCACACAACTAAGATGCTGAGGCACAGAAGAGCCACAGTCATGGTAGCAGATGCAGAGAGGGGAGGTTTAGAATTTCCAGGAAATCGGGGGGAGAAAGCGTTTCTCAGCTCAAGGGAAAGCACTGCTCCCACAGACTGCAGCGTGCCAGCGCTGAAGGAAATAAAGTAAAAGAAAGGAAACATTATTTGGGTGAGCAGGAGCTGCAGAGCTGACAGCAACCCTGGGTAAATTTGGAAATGCTTCTACAGCAGCACCCCGGGGTTCAACAGCACGGGCTGTTCACAGAGTCTGCTCCTGAGTGCCCATCAGGCAAACCCAGCCCACACGCTGGTCCTGACTGCAGAGAAACGCTGTGAGAGGGGAAATGGGAACAGCCAGAGTGGAGCAACATGGCCAGCATCCCACTTGTGGCCAAGCAAAACCATCAGAAGCCAGCTCAGAGCCACACCAGGGGAGTGGAGAGCCAAGGCAGCTCGTCCATGTCAGCAGGAAGGGTCTGGTCCTCACTCTTCAGAAACATCCTCCAGCTGATAAAGAACATTTATAACAACACTTCCGTGGTGCCTTGGAGTGCAGTGCCAGAGACATGAACCAACCCATCTTCCAAGGCAAACCCTCAGGAGGGAATTAGGCACGGGATAAAGACCCTCAATGAACAAGCAGCTGTGGCTGCACAAAACAACCTGCAGCAAACAGCAAGTTCTCCACGTGTGCACAAACACAGCACCACAAACACACACATCACCATTTCCAGGAGCCACAGTCAGTGCTACCACATGACTCTGAGGCATTACTTTTGATTTTTGTTATCCCAGCACTTTAATTCTCACTTGAGAAGAAAATACTGTACCTGGAATGATACTCTGGGACCAGGAGCCAACTCCTTCAGTACAGGTGCATCAGACTCTACTTGAAACAGACCTCATTCAGTGCAGCCTTTCAGTGGCAAAACCAGCTTTGCTCTGTTAGAAAAGCCAGAAACCAAAACTCCCAGGAGCTGCTGGCCTGCACCATGCAAAACTCCACTGCTCAGCCACACCGAGGTGATTCCTGAGCTGCAGATGGCAAGTGCCCACAATTATCTGTGACTAGAGCAGAGGCTTAGCCTCTGAAACAACTCTAGGGCAATTATAAAATGTTGGCTGCCATCCTTGCTTATTTGTCCTTCATGATTGGAAATAAGTACCAACTAAAAGCCAGCAAACAGGGTTTGTCCCAAGTCGTGTAAATTATCATCAAATCACAATGTCTGCTGATACTGCAAAGGGCATTGATCTAACTAAACAAATGCCTAACACAACATATTTCAATCATTTAAACCTACGTTTAAAAGAGATTTAGAGAAAGACAGGACAGTTCTTGAACTTTTTTTATGCAATATATGATACCGTCTGAGTTAGATATCCATAACTCATTGTGTTAAGAGTTTTTGTCTGATCCTCTTTTGATGTTCATGCATTGCCACAGGTGAGAAGGAAGTCTACACTGGTAGAAATGACCCTGCTGGAGTCAGTGACAATGTGTGTTCACAGGAGGAGTGCAGCTTGTCCTCCCAGGAGAGCCTCCCAGTTACAGTCTGGATGCAGCAATGAAGGGGTGATTTTCCCTGGCGGGTGCCAAGCAGACTGCATCACCTGTGCTCTCTTTGGACTGCAATTCCCTGCACTGACAGGTCAGGATACCTGGTGTTATGGGGGAAGTTGGGGGAGCTCTTCACCTGGAGGCCCTCACTCCTCGGGGAACGGGGGATGTGTGTCTGTGGAGAGGAGACGTCTTTGGCCACTTGCAGCCGATCTGCCTTAAACTCACAAAGGATAACTTTTGTCACCAGTCTTCCCCGTAACACTTCAAGAGCTTAAAACACACTTTGAGGAAGGTTTCAAACAGTTTTTTCCCCCTCAAATCTGTCTACGCTTATTCACCGTGGATTCCAGAGGGATGACCTGGATTTCCTTGCACACTCTAAAACCAAATTATATCAGTCCCAATTAGGTCATCTGCTAGCTGCACCTGCAGCTCAGGCCTGCAAAATTCCCCTCCCTGTGTATCTCCCTACAGTTCAGCCAGGGCAGGGAAGCCTTCCGTGTTAGAATAACTACTATAAAACCATATAACACAGCCTAAAAATACAATTATAATTGCAACGCCAAAAGCAAGCCAGTCAATATCTTCAAGATTCTAATAGTTTCAAGCACTATTACCTTAACGGTCTCACATCACAGTACTGATTAAAGAAACATTTTGTCTTTTTATCTGTATTCAATGGAGAGCGTAATCACTGGAGTGTAGAGAGCTAAAATATTTATTAGGAAGTTTACAGCTTGGGTCAGGCAGCAAAAGGCAACGTTCGAGCAGTGAGCTGCAGCCCAGCTTGGAGCCTAAATCAGAGATCCCATCCCATCACTCCTTGGGATCATCTGCTGCACACAGGACAAGCTTTGGAGTGAGTTCTGCTCCTGCTCTGCCCCTCTGGAAAACCTCACAGGAAGATCTCCCTCAGGAGCTTTCATGGGCAGCATCACTCAAGGAACAGGTATTTCTCTTCAGCTAAGTCAACGAGACCTGTGCATGGAGATGGGATACAAATCAGCCTCAAGTATGGAAAATACATGTTTGGGGGCTTTTTTCAAAAGTAAATGAGCACATTTGCCTTCACTGACAGTAGCACTGTTCTTTATCTAGAATTAAGGGAAAAAAAATTAAAGAGGCTAAGCCCCCATTCTTGTCCTGATAAATTTGTTTTCTTTTTTTGCCTAATTGCTTAACAATAAATCCATACACACTCTATTATCCATAGCCTACTGCAATATTCCTCAGGGCACATGATCAGCAATCAGAAAGCCTGAAAGATGGCCAACATAATCTTAAATATCCCAGTGTATTACCAAATCAGTATTTCAAATTTAGTGGACATACTCAGATATGTTTTCCTCTCCGCAAGAGGCATCACGTAAGTGGCAAACAAGATACAGAAGATCGATTATTTAGCATAATTGCACAATCTAATTGTATGGATTTTAAATGGAACAGGAGGAGAAAGATTAAAATCATACAGCACAGCAGTATACTTTCACAGAGTGCATGAAATAGATTTTCCCCAATTAGCGGAACAATGGAAATATTTACTGTCAATCCAGTGAAGATATTCTGAAACAAGAGTCAAACAACATCCAGACCTGCACAGGGCAGGAGCGAATAATTTCATCATTGATGGGGAAAACAACCCAAACAACCCGAAGCATGGAAAACTTACACATTCTACTCAAACAGCCACGTTCCTGTGGTGCTGCATCATTTCAGAACCACATTTGGGGACTTTGTGAGCAGCCTGTGCTGGCTTCCCAAAGGAAGCACCACGTCCACGCGAGCGGGTGAGTTTTAGACCCATCTGAGCACGCAGCACCTTTCAGCATCGCTCACCAAAACCTGGACCGCTCCGGTACACGCTGCAGATCGACCAGGGGAGCGCAGGGAGCTCCCCTGTCTCAAAAATTAAGTGCAAGCTCTAACCTTGTCATACTCCCCGGGCAGACAAAGGCGGCGCGGCTCCGCTCAGCCATACCACGGGTTAACTGGCATTTCTAATACTTTTCACCTAGCCCGGCTTGACAGATGCCTAACCTTCGCCGGGAGTGGAGACAGCCTGATGGGCCCTGGCCATACAGGGGGAAAATTTTTGATGCTTCCCACTTATGACATGATTGATTTTCTTTCAGCGGCCCTTCACTTTTGGCTGTGGCGAGGGCTGCCTGCCCGAGCCCCCGCGCGCCCTGACCTCGACATATGGGCCGCTGTGAGGCTGAAAACTGATGACGGCAGAAACCTAAAAAATCAATAGGCCCTGTCAGTCAGTGGGGAGGCGAACGTCTCTTAAAAACCCAATCACGACATGTACTTGCTGCATGGTGCGGATCCACTGCACACTTGAGAACACACTGAATTTCCCGGTGTTTTTATTTTTTTTTTTATTTTTTTTTTTTAAGTTCTGTGTTAACATACCATTTATGTATTTATTCCGTAACCTTTTATGCAGTAAGAAAGCGCATGAATCTTGTTAGGGTAGAATCTCCACAATATTAACTAGAAGAAAAAAAATAAAATCCCTGGAAACTCTCTGGGAATAGTATGAAATAAATAAAGAGCACCTTTCCGTTGCCAATATAAACACTGACATCATTATTTTTGACATTATCTGGAAAGAATTTAGATATAAGGACTTCTAGAGTCTAAAAACATATGAGTATGAAACTGTTTTAATTTTCGTTGCAGGGGGTGAAGTATTGTTTTGGTTTGTTTTGATTTTTTAACTTAGTTTTTAAAATATGTAAGAAAGAAACTGAATTCACGATTGGTTCTACACTTCATAGTTCTTGTCATCTTCTGTGTGCAGTGAAGAAAGGAAATTATTAGCCCCACTGAAACCAGCTGGAGATGTTGGTGCTCTGTAAACTGCACTGAGCCGTTTGTATCCTGCAGGATTGGGCCAACAACATCCAACTGATCCCTTTGCTCTTGCCAGCTCAGGAAACAAAGGCATTTTACAAGAGAGAGATAAGCAATATAGCATACAGTGATTCCATTTACGTATTTTGCCACAGAAGTCTTCCAGAACCCTGATGGAAAGCAAACAAACAAAAATCGAACCACAATTAGAACCATAACTGTTAACCATGGATAGGCCCCATTATACTTTATCACCTTCATCAAGAGTGCAAATCCCAAACAAGGAATGCCTCCAAGTGATTTACCTAACCTGGCTGAAATTTTAGAGAGAGGCTTTATTTAACTAGAAGATCTTCAAGCAGGGGAAAAAAAAAAAAGAAGGAAAAGAAAACTGTAAGGAGATGTTGGCTGAGAAATCGATGCATTACTGGGATGCATTTTAGAAACTCACCAAAAGTAAGGAAGATTTTTTAAAAAATATTCATCGCACAAATAAACAAAGCCTAATGCTGAATTCCCAAATTAAGACCAATTAAAGGTTTCTTTATGACTACGAACCTGACAAGCTTACAATTTCACCCTGTTGCAGTGGGGTGTGTGTGTGTTTTAATGTAATATTAATGAGCCAGGATGGAGGGTCATAAAAAGTGATAGGTTTTTGCGATGGTAAATTATAAATCGGTATTGATTTTTCCCGGCACTAATGCAGCCAGCTTATTGTAAGACACCACAGGCAAAGTGCACTTTATCAGATTAGACTGGAGCCTGGTATCAAATATACATGAGAAAAAGGATGCATTTGTGACTTAGACTAGACTTTTTTTTAATGATACATGAAATTTTTAAGGAAAAAAGTCTCAGAATATTAAGAAATTAAATACCATTTTAAAAGATCCCAGATGGTAGCAAATAGATATTAATGTCACATTAGGGTAATTTGTTTTTACACTGATGGAATATAGGAATATAGGAATAAGTACGTGAACTAAATCCTGCTCAGATTTAACCATGTGCTTAATCAGTCCAATTTATGATCGTCTCAACTGTTCATGAGAAAAGTTTCTCATTTGCATAAAATGCCTGAAGAATCAGGCCCTACTTTGCTCATACCTATGTGTGATATGAAGTCACACATATAGACACCTATCCAGGGAATATGGATCCTGTGCGAGGGACTTTTTACATCCTACACTGCTTTGAAGAAGTTGTTTTTTCCCCTATACCTCGTACCACCCCACCATGCCAGCCAAAGACTATGAAAGAGCTTTTCCTTGTAGCACTTTTATTGCTTAAATACTGTGAAGCTTTTCTTTCCCTTTCATCTCAAAAACGCATTGGGAGTTGGCCGCGCAGTAAAACTGGGCGTTATTTTTAAAATCAGCTCTGCTTTTCATCTCCTGACCTTCCCGCAGTCAGGATTTCCTCATTAAAACATTTCAGTGACGTGGATAATTGACCAAAAAAAAAAATTGAGAAGGAGAAAAAGAAGGCAACAACAACAACAAAAACCACCATCGTTTCCTGCAAATTTGCTCTGGATGGGCAGCAAACCCTTTCTCTACACCCGTGAAGGGAAGGGAAAACTGCACAAAGGCACATGCCCACATTCCCAAGCGTATTCCAGGGATTCTGCCATCCCTCAATGGCCTCTGCCATCGCTTCCTGGTGGCTCCAGACTCTCCTGATGCCCTCAGCCCTCCTCCTCTGGCCTCAAAGGTCCTGCCAGCCTCCCAGAGCAGAGCTGGCCTCCAGCTCCTGCTGTCTCGCTGGCCCGAGCAGCCTGTGTGAAAAACTCCGTATTTTTCCCCAAACCCGTATGTTCCTTGACAGGTTGTTAACAAACAGCCCCACACAGGCTGCCTGCAAAGGACCTGAAGTGAAGTGTGAACCCAAATAAGTAACAGCGGGAAGGAGGAGGGGAGGATGCAGGGGAAGGGGCTGGGCTGCATTTGGGGATATTTTCCAGGGAAGAAGGTGGGGGATTGGAGAGATAGGGATCCTCAGGGGCATCTAAACCCCTTGGGAGGTTTAAACAAAGGAGAATTGGAGACAATCCTTCGTCTTTCACATAAAGGGGGAGGGGGCCAAGGAGCCCTCACGCAGGGCACTGAGGAGGGATCTTGGTGCTGGGGACACAGGGAGATGGAAGATGATCCCATTCCCCATATCCCCATCAGACTGCCCCACCAGAGCACCAGCTTTCAGCCTCTTTGTATTTTAGCCAAAGAAATTAACACTTGGCATTGCCCTCTCAAAACCTTTCAGGAGCTATTTACCTTCCTGTATTCAGTTTTATTATTCTTATAAGCAAATTAAGCGAGATGAGAGAGGGAGGGGATGCTGCTTTTTTCTTTCTAATAAATGCGTACAAATACTCCCAAACAAGCCCAAAACACCAAGACTTCCTCACTGCCAGCCCAGCTGGCCCCTGTCTCTGTGTCCAGCCACACTGATGGCCATGACTGTGGCTTACTAGAGCTGACCTCGCTGACCACAGGCCCTCAACACCACAGAGCGAGCCCACAGCAAGTTACAGGATCTTACAGAAGTCTTACTTGGGATTAAAACAACAAAGAAACTCAAACACAACCAGCCTCATTAGCAGATTGCCAGCAACCCTGCTCGTCTTGCAGTGATGCATTAGATCACAGGATAAAAATCTGAGGCCTGATCTTAACAGCCCTTTCAGACAAAATTCCTATAAACTTCAATGGAAATTTTGTCCGTCTCAGGACCAACGGGGCTTTTGCCTTGCAACTTTTCATACGCTGAAAGTAATAAGAGGAAACTTTCCTTTTTTGACAAGACCTCATCAGGTAAAACCTAATAAAGCTAAAAAGGAAATTAGAAAAATGAAAAGTTATTCCCAGAGCAGCCCGATCCTGCCTCAGCCAAAGCCAACGCTGGAGACGCCTTCATCCTGAAGGAGCCAGATTCCCACTGGCACATCCCCCCAGCCACCAGCACCTGAGCCAGCACCACACCCCAGGCACAGGGGCGTGAGAAACCAAGGGGCACATCAGGAGTATCCCACCAGACTGAACAGGATGAGAAAACACAGCCTCAAATGTGGCCCAGGGAAAGAGAAGCCCCCTCCACTGCCTCAGTGCAAACTCGCTGTGCTCCCAGTCAAAGCAGCGCTTTTAAAGTGATTGCTATAAATGTTATTACAGTGAAACAAGCCACTTTTTAAATGTATGCTAATTCCACTTTATTAGTGATGCCAAAGTCCTCATTTACATTTTTCATAAAAATTACGCAGATTTTTTTTGCTGCTTTAGGGATAAGACTAATAAACAAATACATAAATTAGTATATTTTAATTAAATGTTATTCCACCAAGTAATATTGTATCCCATTGTCTAAAACAAACAAACAAAAAAAGGAAATCTATAAAGCACCTCTAACGTGAAAATTTGTGTTGTATTAAAATATTAGAACTCATTAAAAACTAATTTAAAAATCACTTTACCTAACAATCATAAAAATTTTGAATTCCATTCTCCAATATGTGTTACTTGTTTTGGTACAGGAGATTATCACTGCAGCAAGCATTACTGTTAGAATATACACATGTTAGAGGCATCACAATGCCCCAGATCCCCTCAGAAAATAACAAAGTCAAGTACCACCTGCAAATATATCACTATTTCCATATTAAATACTGCTTTATTTCTGTTCTGTAACCTCACAGCCTGCACAAGCACACTTGTTACCTTGGATTTAGGCCCATCTATCCCACCTGAGCATGTAAAAAGTATGTATGTCCTTTGGGATGGGCTATGACGTGACACTGGCACTTTAAAGTGTTGCTCAGACTACAATAGAAGAGGCAGGTTAAGGCATTCTGGAGCTGGAAGGGGAACTCCAACAGGCAGAAAACAATCACATCTTAATTCAACATTTTAAAGCAGTCTGCAGAAATAGCTTGAGTATTAAAAAAGAAAAAAAAAAAAAAAAAGTGCATTAGAACACATTCACCTCATTAGAAGGTTTTCCATAACCCTGCTTTACCTCAGATGGGACAAATAGACCTCGGCGCTGCATTTTCATTACTCTCCATCCTCCACTGTAATTTTTTCTAAATGTGAGATTATTGCTTTTCAAGGCAGGAATTTAAATGAAACAGGCACTCTATTTGGCATTTTCACTGAAAAAGCTTTGTCTCCCACTTGGTTATGTCTCCTGGAAATTGAAAGATTTTTTTAAAAAGTGAAAAGAAAAGGAACCGAAAGGAAACACGAGGAGTTTTTGTGTATACAAATGCACTTTCTGAAAAGGTACAATCATTTATTGGCCTTCCTGAGAGTGTAATTGACTGCATATTCCTATTAAGACTATCTTGCACTATAACCTCAGCTGCTCCAAGGCCATCCCATCCGGTATCTGATTCCAATATCAGAGAGAGATTCCATCTGCACAGAAGGGGAGTAACAGGATGAAGCTGGAGTAATTAAGCAGCAAGTGGGAAGATTACCCATCTTTAGTGCCCTTTGAAGGCACATGTCATGACCAGGTTTCTGCAACATGGAGCAGCACCTGCCATCCAGGACATGGGTGGGAGGACTGAGACTCCCAGCAAGGCGAACCCTCTTGGATGATCCAAAGGAATTGTGTACAGAGAATCCCAGCTCATGCAAATACAGAGGTTTTCTCCTTTAAACTTAGGAGGTTCTTATCTGCCCCGAAAGAGGGTTTTCCTGCAGCTTAAACTCCCTGAATCCTCCTCATTTGACCAGATGTCAAATAGTCTTATAAGAGAATTCTGGTTTCTGGAGGTACAACCAACAAATGAAAACCTCCAGAGTCCAGTTCTCTGCCAAATACTAACAAAAAAAANAAAAAAAAAAAGCTTTCTCCTGAACTTGCCCAGGCACTTTAAAGGCTTTAAAAATATTTTCAAAGTGTTCTTTTTAACCTGGTAAGGCTCATAAGCCCCTGTAAGATTAGCCCTAATGTGGAGAAATGACTCATCTGCAGTGACATCAGAGAGCCCGATGTCCTCTCTCCCTTTACACCCAGCCTTATCACCCCCCTTGCCTCGCCCCAAGTCTTCCCCATAAATATTTAAACAAGGAGCAAAGTGATATATTACAGATATCATATTCAAACCTGCCTAAGTGACTCGCTTCAATCCAAGATCCATGAGTGCATTTAGATACTTAAACTTCAGTTTAGATGCTTAACTTTCCTTTCAAAGCAATGGAAAAGCAGGCTCCTACAGGGCAGAAAGCTCCTCATATGCTTGTGACTCTGGCATTAGGTTACTCACAAACAGGGCGTTCAGCATCCTATCCATCATCTCTGGAGCTGGGAACAGATGGGCAGAGGAGGTGTAGCTGCCTGGTAAAGCAGGGCTGGGAGAAGCTCAGCCCCAAACATCTGATGCTACTAAAAGCCTGCCCCTGTGGTAGTGACTCCTGAATTTCCTCTCCCTAAATACAGTGCAGCTGGATCAGCAGCCACACAGCTGTCTGGCATCAAAACCACCCCCCACAGCTCCTCAGGGTGGAAATCCTGGATCAGCTCAACACTGCTCCACACATTTTTATGTGGAGGAATTCGGAAGGGATGCACTGCTTCTTGCAGCAGTGCCTCCAAGGTGGCCAAGTTCCCCCAAAGCCCTGTGAAACTTAGAGTAAGAACAAGGATTGACAGATTCTTGCCGGTAATTAGGAGTTATCCCCCATTTTGTGCACAGATTTCATGCTGGCAATCCCCCCTTCCTCTGCCTCTGTCCACGTGGCGTGGCTTCGGTCACAGACAAGGCAAGGAGGAAAAGGCTCCGGCTCGGCCATTGCCACCAACAAGTCACAAACTTCCTGAACACAGAGCAAATGCTCAAAGCTAGATATCCAAGCTAAACAGCCAATCCAATACACTTTTCCCAAGCACAGTCATACCCACAGCTCTGCTTGATTATGGGTAGAAGCTTCCCAAATATTCTTGTATATTGTACTACAGCACCATCGACGCCCTGGTTAACAGCTGGGACCTTGTATGACCCCCAGCACTCCCAACAGACACCAATATGACAGATTTCACCTCAATCTTTCCTGGCTCTCCACAAGCAAACCAAAACACAAACTCTGTATTCACCAAAAACCTCTCCATTGTACAATAAAATCATAAAGTCTCTTGAGCATCCAACAATCAATGACAAGAGCAGTAAGCAGGGCACCTGCGTGGAGCTTCAGCAAAAACTCTCATTGCTTCTCTCACCCTCCCTTGACCTCAGTGGAATAATTTGTGCACTGGGTGCTTGCTGGGACACAATGCTCAGCTGTGCTTGTCATCAGTCCCAGACACCAAATCTCAGTGCCAAGGGTTTACCTTGAACCTTGAAAAATGGATGATTAAACCAGCCCCTTCACCCAGGATCATTATGTTAACCTGAGATCTTTTAAGGAGAAAATAAGTAGCTTTAGGCTTTTTGGACTACCCATCACGACTGCGGGCTGCCTCAGCAGAGTCCAATGTCCTGACATCCTTCTGACTCGAAAACCAAGACACCAGACTCACAGCAAAACCTAAACAGGCAGCTACTCCAGCAAAGGGAGCATTTCTCTTGCCATCAGCATGGTGCTGATTTTGTAATCAGTCTGGGAGGTTTATTTTTAACTGCTGCACCAAGGTTTTACAGAGACACGATTGTTCTTTTGAAACCTCGCTAATAGGGCCAATCAGTAATACCAGCACTACAGAGAGAGCAGGAAAGCACAGCATAATGACACTGCACCAGGAGAAACTACGAGAGAGATATTCTTTCTATAAAAAGCATTTTTAATAAAACATGCAATGGCTCCAGAAACTGCTCATCATATTCTGATGAAGAGACCTGGTGCTGCAATTGGTGAGTGCTCAAAGCCTCCCCATCTCCTCTGGGCCCCCGTGTGCTGCTCTTCCCCTTTGAGAGAGCTCAGCTGGCAGCGTGAGGATGGGGATTTTTCCAAGCTGCTTTCATGTTGACCACACACTTCATAACACTCTAGAGCCTATTCCAAAGAATCAAGTGAGTAGAGATGCTCCTTCAGTGCCTCTTAGGTTGATGTGATACAATACAAATGCATTTAAGTATTCTGTGCAGATTGCCACGATTTAAAAATTCAGTACCATTACCAGAAATCCAACTGTGGATCTCCAAAATTTGCATACATCCCCTGAAAAATGTTATTTCCCAGGCACGCTACCGAGAAGCTTATTTACTTAAGCAGTTATTGATACACGCATACAAAAGGCACAGCCAAAAAGTGAATACAGATTTTTAGGGGGTGTGATCATTTGAGAAAAGTCTATAATTTCTCTTTCTGAGAAGCTTGTTGTTGAGGACCTACCTGAAAATTAAGATTGTTGTTCCTGATATTCCTTAAAATACATAGAAAAAGCTAATTGTGCAAGATAGGGTTCTCTGACATGAGCAAATTTAATGGCACAGACTAGTTGGTCAAAAGGCATATGAGAAACCCTTTTGTCCAGTCTGTGAACTTTTTTGGGGGTAAGAATGATCTTAATAAACCACACTTCCAAATTATCTCTGGGAAGTAAGAAATAAGCTAAAGAAGTCCATTGCCATTCTGACCAAACTCCAAAGGTGTTTGTAGGGGACAGGGTGCCCTGTCGAGCCAAAAAATTTGCACTTGGTCTCCTACAAGTAATTTTGCCCCATGAAGTTTCTAAATGTCCTAAAGCTTGATCTCAATCTTTCTAATAATTTAAGGAACTTGTGTATATATGGTTCAGCTCCTGTTCCTGTACCATTTTAACAATTTAAGCCATTTTTATCACTTGTTATCGTCTACTATTACCTCAACAGAATAATCTTTGCTGCAACTTCAACAGAATTTTAAAATGCATTAAAAATCTTTGGTTTTTTAAGTTTAAAAAGTATTAAACCACTTTGTAGCCACCCTGCACAATCCAAATCCCTTGCCAGATTCGGCATATATTTCTAGGTACTTGTCTGACCCTCCCTGCTGAGCCGAGCAAGCACTTCACAGTGATTAGTGGATTTTAACCTCACAACAATGAGGTGGAGACACAAAACAGTTTAAATGACTTGCCCAGTCCATGCCAGGAGCCTGTGGCAGAGCAGTGAGTCACAGCAGGACAGATACATTCACTGTGCTGCGGCCCAGCCACAAAAGTAATGTTTCTTGTCACAGAATTAAGATTTTTCTTTCAATTTATATTGGGAGGGGTCAAGAAAGAAATGTTATTATTTAACACAATTGTAAAAGGGCACAGTCAGTGACCCCAAATGGTGGGTTTTTTCCTTAACTCAGTAGATTTGAAATCTGTATTTATATATAGAAGAAATCATAACAGATATAATCCATTTTAAAAACACCCTGTATTTGCCACTGCTGTCTTTCAAGAGGGGGAAGAGGAGAAACAGACAGAATTGTTTTGTTGTCAAGAAAAATACATCTAGCATAAAATGTTAAGGTTGCCAAGAGATGACAGTATTTGGCAGCATCCTAAAATGTTTGTCATTTTAAAAGTATTTATGCTAAGGCAGAAAATAAACTATCCAACACTTTAGTCACTTTAAGTGATTAAAACAAGTCATTAGAATTTTAGTTTAAAATCCTCTTAGATAAAATTTTCCCTTACCTAACTAGCCAGTTTGCCTTTTTCACAGATGAAAAAAAAATCCTGCATGCAGGTTTTTTACTCTTAAAGCTTGAGTCCTAGCTCTAAGTGCTCTTGCCTGAAGTAGGTAAAACAAAATGTGGGAGACTTTGAATATCATTTTCATTTTGATTGGAAACATTTTCGATTGCTACAGTGCTGAACAGAAACAACTGGGGAAAAAAAGTTAGGAACATTTTAAATGCCCGCCAAAAGTGCAAGAAACTCTCCTTACAAAAAGAAATAAGTGCATTTAGTTGCCTAAGGTTATATTTTAGAATGAATTTGGCAAATTTTCCTGATAGTGACTTGCCCTACTTCCATTTATCATACTGTGTTCAAGAGTATTTACAAATGCACATTTCTCATGAAGTTGGAAGTAAATTTGGATCTATTTTTTCATGTTATAAAGACATTGATGTGTTTTTTCTGACATGCCTCATGAACTCAGTCAATCACAAGTCTTTCTTAATGGAAACCACATGTCTGGCCAGAACTGTGTAATTACAATGCTAGTTTTCTTGGCACTGCCAGGAAAAGGGGCATTGTCAAACCAATTAGAGTTTATTTATTTACATACCATTTCTGGATGAGAATGTTCTTTCCTTTATGCTGATGCCGAGAAAATATATATTTCATCGAGTAGCTGTAATTTTTGCTGGATACTGTTACATTTTGCAGCAATTACATCTCTAGTTTTCAGTTACTTTCCACGTAAGGAAACTTTCCTTACAACAAAACAGCTGGGAACAGCATCACGAGTTTTATCAGCCCGGTTTTCATTTGTTTCAGACAATGAAGGAGATGTGAGGGCGGCTGTTTGCCTCAGGTCCACAGTGTTTCCACCCACTTCCACCCCACTATGAGCTTTTCCTTGTACAAGACATCTTGTTTGTACATCCATCCTGCTGGAATATCACCTCTTCCACACCTCTGTAAACCGGTACCTGCAGCTGGCCCTGCTAGAGCAGCACAGAGTGCCTCAGGAGAGGGAAGGAGCGAGGCTCCTGAGGGTGATCTGAGGCAGATCTGAGGCAGATCCCTCTGGACAGCATTAAAAGAAAGTTCTGTGTCTCAGGAAAGCCAAACACCACACAGCTTTGCACTGGGCTGAATCACACGTGCTGCTGCTGGAGGTCATGGGCAGCCAGGAGAGGCTGTGTGGTGGGAAATGCATTCCAGGGACACCCAGAAAAGGCCGGAGCTGGTGCATTGCATCTCCCACGGAGCACCCTGCACACCGTAACCCTCACAAACACCACTCCCTGCTTCAGGCTCTCTCCCACGGGCCACTGGAGGCTGCTATGAGAAATGAGAGACTCTCTGGTGGGTTTGTCCCCAGGAGTACAGCTGCAGGGGGTGGAGGCTGCCTAAGGATTCCTACTTATAGCAATAAAAACAGGAGTAAAGGGACAAGATTAAGCTACAAGTTTAATGGAGATCCTTCTCTTTGTGTTGCTCCCATCTGAGATGATTCATGTGATTTCCAGGCTGACACTTTCCCAGCCTTCTGTTCCTGCATTGCCTGAGCACCCAACCATCCCAAACGTGCCCAGCCTCTAACCCCACCCTGGAGAGCTGTGGCACCACCGCGTTCCTGGGGTGACAGGGACCATGCAGGGACGTGCCCAGGACAGAGCAGAAGGGTTAACCCAGCCCCCTCAAGACCCAGAGGGGGTTGTGCCAGGCTGCTTTTCAGGGCTAACTGGCAGGAACCTGTACTGGGAGGCTCTTCCTGACACAGAACCAACCCTTTCTGTTTACACACAGAGCTGCTGAGTTCCATAGTCCTAAAACACAACCCAAGATGATCCCCTCCCGTGGCAGAGGAGATCAGAGTGAGCACCTGAGACCTACAGCATTTAGTTACAGAGGTGGGGCTAAAACCCTCCCATGTGGACCATGCCAATCCTACCGGGATTCTCTCTGGTCCTGGGAGGCACCTCCTACCCCAAGGTTCTGTTATGCCCTTCCACCGAAAAAGCAGAGGAAGGGAAACAGCTGTAAAAATCTCCTATTTAAAGCTCCTGAGGCTCCAGAGCCTACTATGAAATCCCTTGTATGGGATTCTTTCTTTTTTTTTTTTTTTAATTTGTTTTTAATTGCTGCTCCAACCTTTCATGACTTCCTTGTCTTTGGAAAGTTCCAAAGCATTAAAAGGAAACATTTAAGTTCTAACGCCCTCCGACATTATTTTTCAGTTTAATCATTTTTCCCCATTTTCCTCCTCTTTCTCTGTGCTGACTGAGGGTGGGAAAGAGACAATTAAGGGAAACTCAGAACTCTCAGATGTTTCAAATATGAAAAAAGTTTAATAAAAGTTTTCCCACACATCGGCAGAGAAGTAGGAAAGACTGTTTTCTTATTAAATTCTCAAAGCAGAAATGACCAAAACATTCCTGGGGTTTGTGTTCGCCATTCCCTACCCCATTTTTTGAGCCAGAAGTCCCTGCTTTATCTTGCTTTCATATTTGTGTGCATCTCTGAGAGAGTCAGAGCCCTGCCCTGATGATCTTACAGTTTATAGCGACCAGACAAATGCGGGGTGAGGGCTGAAATGGTGGCTCAGGGAGGGGAAATGACTTGCCCGAGGTCGTGCACTGGGGCAGTGACTCAAGTGGTTTCCAACAACACATTTGTTCCTGAAAAGGCTTTAAAGAAGCGATTCACTGCCCTGCACCACTGCTGCTGCTGCTGCTGTGGGGAATAACACGGTCCTGACAGCACGGAGGAGTTACAGGGTGCTGTGTCAGGCCAAGGGTTTCAGCAAAAGTTGGTCTTGGTTCAGCTGGGAAGGGAGCAGAGGGGGAGTGTATACACGTGTTTTAAACTACAGGTCCTGAATAAAAGAGGGAGACTCCTCAAATACGCATTTAGGTGGGTATTTTAAGAGGTGATGGATGCAATCCACATCTTCCAGAAAGAGCAAGTGGGGATGAAGAAGAGTTGACAGGTTGGACAAAATAGTCTTTTTCTGCTATGTCAGAACTTCTATTTCCACCGAGGTCCAGGTCCTGTGATGCGTAGCCACACAGCTTTGGGCATCCTCCAGCAGCTGGGTGGCTCATCACCCTTCTCACACAGCCAAGCAGGCCAGGAAACTGGTACCAGCAGCCCTGTTGAGCACATGACTGGTCAGCAGGAGAGGGAACCTGGCAGCTTCTCCTTGCCCCAAGCAAATGGCCCAGAAAGAAAAGAAAGGCAAGAAAAGGTACCCACAGGGAGGGTTTGATGCTTCCACAGAGCTGGGGACTCCAGGGAGAGGCTGGATTATAATCCATGTTATGTTTTTATCTCTGCTCTATTCACAAGGTGCTGCAGCCCTTGGCTGAGCTGTCTCTTGTCTACTGCAGCAAGGTTCATCACCTCCTCACCAGGAAAAACTCTTGTAATCCACCTTGTAAAGCAAACCCATGAAAATGACGCGGTGGTGACTGGATCTCAATGCTAATTTCAAATTACAAAGCACAGGAGCCACTTTCTACACACAGTTTCTGATTCTGCTTTCTATTCCTGTCGAGCTGCAGCCAGAGTTTTGCCAGTGAAAAGTGCTATAAACAGCCCTGGCCTCGCTGAAAAAAGCAATATGCCGTCAGTCTGACATCTACCTCGCTTTTCCGCTCATTGTCAGCACTTTGATTGATGGTGTTGTTCATTAATGTGGGACGATTGTCAGCTTTTCCTGAATAAATATAAAAAGAAACAAAGAAATCCCCACCCTTTTCAAGCCAGAGTGAATTATTTCCTATTTTCCTTTGCTGAATTCAGGCATGTAACAGTACACTGCCCTCAAAACATACCGGAGCTTTAACCACAAAGTAGGAAATTGGACTTTGGATTGAGGAACCAAAACTTTACTTAAGTAGTAGGTACAGTAATTAAATTTTACTATTATTTATTTTCCAAAAGGAAAAAAAACCAATGGTATGCCCTAAAGGCTTCTGCTTTAATACAGTACTTCAATTTTGCACAAAAAGCTAAAAGAAATCTATTTGGTGAAGACTAAAATGACACGTGAAAAGCAGAGGCAATCACAAACACGGCAAAAGATAGGCAGAGATTCAATTTAGTACAAGGCCGCATCTTAATTCACACTGGGGAGAAGGGGGGAAAAGAGATGTGAAAATTCACATATGTCAAAGTATTTAAAAGATGGGTAAGTTTTGCTGGGCCCAAAACACTCCCCATGATGTCTGCTCAGCAATCTTTGAGGAGACAAGGACAACCTCCTTGTCTTTGCTACATTCCCATACACCAACAATTAAAAGAGAGGGAGATGCCATAAAAGTCATCCTCAACTCGAACATTTTCCAGTTTCACTGGTCATTTTACCCCTGTGAGTTCTCCTTGTGCTGGCACCCTTGGCTTTCTGCTTGATGGAGTCTTTCTAATCAGGTCATTGCTTTTATCATCAGCAAAAGGGTCATTGCTCAACATCTTTTTCAAATTGTACATTGCATCAGCGTGGACGAAACACAACAGCAACAACAACAACATCAGCGATTACAAAATCCTAACTGGGTGTGGGGGGAAAAAACGGGGAGAGGAATTCAATGGGTGACCAATGATTAATTCAGCAAATTATGCCTCGGCACGGATTTGCTTCAGAAGCAACATGCTAACAATAATAATATTCCCCACAAGTGCTACATTTGTAGACTTGAATGGCAAATTATTTTGAATACCTCTGTAAGGAACAGGAAACTGAGAACTGTGGAAAAACTGGCATTACGCCACCGATTGAAGATTCAATCTGACTGTAATAGAAGGTGATTATTGGGGACTAGCAGGCACATGATGGATGATTTCCTCCTAAAATGACAGCTCTGCTGTGTATCAGCAATCCTCATACAGCACAAATGTACAGGTCGGCTTCTGTGGCTTTTTAATTCTTACCATTGTGGGAAATGGATTTCAAACCTGTGGCGAGCTATTTCAGGCTGGCAGGGCACATTTGGATTGTTCCTCTCTTTCTCTTTTCTCCCCTTTCTTTTTCTTTCCCTTTTTGCAAACCTAACGAAAGATGCTCACTGAAGTTCCCCAGCCATTTACTTCAGGCAGCCAGGGAACAAAGAGCAGAACCAGGCAGTCCTTGCTCCAGCACGCTCCCTGCTCCAGTGGTGGGAGCCCACCTGGGAGGGCAGAGCAGGGGCACCAGAGCCTCCCAGCAGTTTCCCTCCCACCACTGCCCCCGTCTTGGGGTATCCTGAAAATTAAAATACCCTTCAAGTACTTAATGCCTTGTTTATCTTCTGCCCTTACCTTCTTTGGTGAAAAACACACACCCAAATTATCACTGGGCTAGAATCCAACACCCTGCAGTGCTTTGTTTCAAAAATACTCATTTAGGGTTTCCTAGAGAGCATGGGCAGCCCACCAGCACAACCAGGGACTGGTATGGCTGAACACCAACACACCTTCCACGTTTCCCTGCAGGAAAAAGGCAGCCCAGAAACTCTTACAAGGTTAGAACAAAAATTATTTTAAGTTCCTTGCGTGAAGCTCTAAGCTCTGTACAACCATTTGTTTTAAAAGACAAGCTGATCAATAACCCCATCTCTCATTGCTGTGCCCCTCTGTGAGCTCCGTTAATGATCACGCAGCACTTTCAGTGCATCCCCAGATCATGGAGAGCAGTTATAGGAAGGGCTGTCTTGGAGGAGGAAAAAGTGCCATCCAACAAAATCCAGGCCTTCCACTCCATGTCAGGGTGGGCTGGTGTCTGATGGCGTCCTGGCTCCCTGGTCCTCGCTGTAAATCAGGAGGGACACATGTTCTGGTGTCTGTCAAGACCCAGCCCTGACACTCTGCCAGTCCTGCACAAAAGGACGAGGTAATCCAGAAGAGCAGTAAATTTATCAATCAAATCCTGTAAGTGTCCCTCGCTGATAACACACCAGCCCTTTCTCCAATTTAACAACAAGGAGTGATCCAGCTCGGTGGGACATCACGGGCTTGTTCCACCCAGGAAACAGCCCTGCCAATATTGCAGAATTCACTTGCCACCCCTCTGCCTGCAGTCAGCCTGAGGCTGGACTGTGTTCATTCACTGGCTTTTAAAAATAAGGAGGTTCTATACCAAAGACCAAAAAAGAAAAGCAGCTACATACAGGTAGTTAATACTGAGCCTTTTTCCTAGTAATTAAAAAATAATCACATTCTGGCCTTTATTTATGTCTCAGCAATGGGCAGGTAATTAATTGCTAATTTTATATTTCTGTGCAATCTGCATCATTTTTTTTTTCATTATAAATGCAATTAGGGGTGATGGAATTAAACAAGTTGGTCAAAGGTGCTGCACAACAACTGTGAATTTAAAAAATATGCATTTTTGGTTCTCTTGTATCACAGGTTGCAGTCATCAACTTCTGCAACAAAACAAAGAATATGTTCTGCTGCTGTTTGGAACATTGTCTTCTTGCACAAAATTATATCCCAGTAGAGTAGTAGCTGGTGTTTATAGTAAAGTAGAGCAAACCATTATCAGTATGTGATGTCAATTTAAATTTTACTGGAACAGAAACCTTTTGACCCCTTCCAAACTTGATCCATTACTAGGTTTATACATGAAAGCTTAGGAGAGAATTAAATTAGAAGGAACATGGCAAGAGAACTGTATTTGCATCTATTGCACTTAAGACTGGAGATTAGTTGACCTTTGGAAAAGGGGATTAAAGCAGTTTCACCATCAAGAGAAGACAATCTGTGTTCTTAAGGCAATCAGATTGGGAAGGGTAACAACCTCTGAAAGATGAATGGAACTGAGGAAGAATCCATGCTAATTTCCATGGTTTACACTTACAAATGAATTTTGCAGTGATTTCTGCAAAAGGAATTGTGCAGTATTTGAATTATTCCACGAGTCCTTCAGTGCTGGCATGTAAATGTGGAAACTGTGTCTGTTTTTACAATCTAATTTTACAATAGGTTAACCTCAGAAAGGGTAGCAGTAGATAGTAAAGATGCTGTGTGGTGCATACACCTGGAACAGCAAAATGCAGCCAAAGGGGGAAGTTTGCTTCTTTTTCCACGGAGAAAAATGTCAAGGACCATAATCACCAAATCCCAGCATCACAGAAGTTCCTGCTCCAAGATAATCCAGATCCAGGGAGAAAATCACCCCCAGACTTGAAGAGGGCCTAATATGGGGCATAAAATGAGGCTTTTCACACAGGTAGCAAGCATATCTTGAAAAATATATGAAGCTGTACACATTTGCTGACATTGTGGTCCTCAGTGAGTGATGGAGCAGAACTAAAAAATGAAAAGAAAAAGGTGAAATGATGTTCTCTATTAAGCATCATTAGCACTGTGGTTATACAGAGGGAAAGTCTGTTCTTTCCCCAGGTCAGGAAAATACCTGTTAGCTTTATTATCTATGCTATGAGATTTCACAGGAGAGCTCATCAATTAAAGCATAATCACATTCTCATTGAAAATTAATGACGAAAAAAAATTATCCAAGTTGGGCTCTTCCTTACTTTTTAATAACCAGGGAAAAGGAGCAGCAAATGCAGATTTCTTAGAGCCTTTGTGTACCTCTGCAAAGTTCCAGCTCTTCAGACTCCAGTGCCATGGAGAAACCTCTGCACATGGCACAGCACTGATACTCTTTTTATCAGGTGTATTTTAGTTTTGGAGTTTAACAGGCTCTGAAATGATAGGTGTCAATACAGTTTCCAGGTAATCACAAGAACCAAGCAAAGAGGCCACTAAATATGATCCCATCGATGCCATAAAGTGATGTTGGACTCATCATCACACAAATCAACCATGAGCAGGGGTTTGTTCTGTGAGACACCCGCAGATCTCTCGGGAATCTTTCTAAAATAAAATATCCCCATTTTCAGACAGAGAGACACACACACAACCAAACATGCTTAGGAAGCCATTTCCCAGCACAAACCTATTCGTCAGCAGGCTCTCAAAAATGTGACAGAACTTTTCATGCTGACTATTTATAATTTAAAGGGGCATTTTGCATTCTGTTAAAAACAGATTGCACTGTTCCATGCCCATAGTTACAACACCTCAAAAATAACATCAATAATCTGGAGGAAAATACAATTTTCAACTTTGCATCATGAAAAACATACATTGTGTCTGTGAAATTTGGGTAGCTTTCTTCAAGGAAGAGAGCAGAATGTATTAGGGCTATCCATCTTCTGCACATCTCAAAGCAAGATATGGGTCAGAAAAGCATTTGTTAAATGTATTTTTCCCCCTGAATGACCAAATGGCCATTGCATGAGTACCCAAGGGAGTACCTAGAGGAAAAAAAAAAAAGCAGAACGAGCATAAAAGGAAACATTCCTACCTTAAAGAGGAAAATACACTTCAATGAGGGAAAAACATTCTCAGTTTTAGCAACAAAAACAAGTTTACTTCATTAAGTAAGGATGCTGGGGACATGCTAACTTAGGAGGTAACATTTCTGCAATCTGAACACAGCCGGGAATCAAATATTTCACGTTGGTTTAAAGTTTTCACCATAGCAGCCCTGGTTTGTAAGGAGGGAAGTGGCTGAGGCCCAGGTCACTGTCTGTGCACCTGGGCAAAGGGCTGAAGGACAGCGATGGGGACCTGGCCACCAGACCCAGCTTCTTTGGAAAGCAGCTGGAGCTGTCTCGCTCCAGGAGATCACCCTGGATGGAGGGACAAATGCAAGGACAGGTTTCCAAGTGCTCAGGCATGACAGCTACCTCAAGCCTTCAGCAATTCTCAGTACTTTCAGTTCTTTCCCTTTTCAGAAAAACTTGGCAACCAAAATGCTGAGTTTTTCTCAGGAAAACCGGGGGGTGATCACCTGAAGCCTAGCAGAAAAACTAGAGCAGGAATTAGCTGACATCTCCAGAGTGACAAGTCCAGCTCGTGTCTCATCTCTGGTCCCCTCCCAGCAAAGATTCACTCATTTAAATATTCCACAGTGAGGGCATAAGCATCAGATTTAAAGAAAAATCAAATCCTGTAACACACAAACCACTCCAGAACCATCATTTTATCTATTAAAATGACTCCCATCTTTTAAAGTTGAAATTATTCAGTGCCCCTAACTTCACTCTCAAAAAATTTTAATAGAAAACAGTTAAGAGAAAAATGATAGGGAAAGATATTATTTTAGAAACCTAAGAAGTGATGGCTTTCTCAGTCTATTTATTAAATTGTTCTCTGAATGCTCAGAGAATTCACAAAAAGGCTCTCAGTCCTACTTTGCAGTACTGGCCCCTACATAAGTTTTACAGCAGCTGCAATCATACGATGAGTCCAGCTCCAGGCCAAATGAACAAATAAATAAAATAAAGATGCACCCCTAGGCTGTGTCTGGCTTTTCCCATATAACTATCTCCAGGATGCCACCTCCAAAGAACCTCAACATTTCTTTTATATTCACCTGCAGAAAGCCCCTTCCTCTCCCTTGCATTAAAGATTCAGCCTGCTCACAGGGACGGACACGAGGGGTCACACACACACACAGACACTATTTTATCAGTTACTGATTTACAGCTTGGGAGCACAGTGGGCTGAAGCTGACACTTCAAAGGACCTGGGCACCTCACCCCTTCAGCCTCCTCGGAAAATCACAGCGATGTCCCTAACAATAACAACACACACTTGCTCAGGACCCAAACCCAGTTATTACACTTGGAAAGCAGGCTGAGGAAACCAATTAAAAGCCCGGTTCAGCATCCAGGTAGAGCAGCAGCAGCAAGCCCAGGCTCTGTAGGTAGGTTTGTATGTCAGCTGCTTCCCATGGGAAAAAATTATAAATTTTAAGCACTGCCAACTGCCCCTTGTTTGTGGCTGATGGGTCTCAGCTGAGGGACCGGGAGCTGGTACAGTGACTATTTGCAGTCCTTGCACAGAGATGCTCCAGGAGGAATCGGCAGTGGCTGCTGTGCCGGGGAGCTCTGCTGGTGCTGAACCACCCACACACCTTTGTCGGAGCCTGTCCCAGCCCCTCCCGCTGCAGCACACGCCCGATTCAGATAAGCCAAGGCTGATAAAACGAAAAGCTGAGAAGGTCCCCGTCTCCCAGGATGGGCAGACTGATGCTAAAAACAAAGATTTTGTGATCCAGATTCCTCACACCAAGAGGAGCAGGCAACAATTAAGAGTGGCTAAACACGAGCTAAGGGGGGACAGTAATCCAGCTTGTACTGCAAGAAAGCCATGCCAACTTTCAAATCTGTTCTCCCTCCCTGGCAGCTTATTAATTAAATGCCCTAAATACCAACAAAATCCCTTTTTCCAGTATTAATTTGAGACCACCTGGAAGAGAAGAGCCGTGGCTCCCACAAACAAAACCCTCTGTCCCTCTCCCTTTCCCTGTCGCCCGGGATGCGGCCCCAGGGCTGGCACCCCCGCACCGCTGCCCGCACCCCGAGCCCCCGGAGCCCAGCCCCGGCAGCTGCTGCCACAGCCCCGGGCCCTCCCCCGCATCCCTGCCGAGCTCTGCCAGAGATCCCCGAGGCTGCGGTTTGAGGCTAAGCACCTTGGAGATCACTTTCACTCCCAATCTGTCAGCCCATCATTCGGGATCAGCTGTGGCCCTCTTGTTAATTGTTCCCAGCTCCCAGCAAGCCGGGATGGGAAACAGGCCACGGCTGATACATGACTCCAGGCTCTGGAATGCTCTTTTACCATCAGCCCTGCAGAGACCGAGTTTGTTGAGTTTAAGTCTCAGCTATTTGCCTAAGCCCAATTTTTGGGGAGAGACAGAGGTTTGACTGTTGTGTTTTACCCGCAGATGGGAGCACATGGGTAAAGAGCTGTCAGAAATTGTGCTTGTTGTTTTAAATATTGGTGTGCAGGAGTATATTGGGCACATTTACATTAATTTCTGATTAAAAAGGGGGAAAAAGGGATTTAGTGTTTTCTAAAAAGACAAGATGTCTGGATCCACACGGTAAACTTTCCATGAAAGAACATTCAGCGTCTGAATTTAAACCTTTACATATTATTTCACTGAACATCTGTTGACCATGAAACTTCAGATAACCAACATTAACATATACAGCCTGTTTATTCCAAAAAATAGATTATTCACACAGAATCAGTAAAGCCCATAAAGAACTATTTTTCTATTTGGTTTTTTATCCCAGCAACATTTAAAAGGGAAAAACAAAGGAACTTTCATAAGCAAAAAACATTTTTTAATGTATGAAAAATGAGACTTTTGGATTAGAAGTGGAATTCCACACAGCATTCAAGATTGCATTATCAGTTTTGTGGCACCCTATTAATCTGTTACAATAAAATATGGGGGTTTTTTTAAAGGGAAATTGTCTTTCAAGAAAGGAAAAGCAAAAGGTCCAACCTTGATAGTAAAGCTTGTGCTTACTGAAAGTAACAGGAAGATCTGTGTCATCTGGCCATCTAATTGAAGAAAGATGCTGAACACAGTGCAGAACTGAGTATAATAAACATGATTTCTTTTCTAACTGAGTGTGGAAATGTTTTATAGATTTTTTTCCCCCTCCTTTTTGTAGGTGTGTGTATGCCTGTGAGGACACATTTTTCCATTTTTTTATAAATATTATTTAGTACTTATATAAAGCTGTCAAAAAGCACTAACAAACCAGCAGGATTCAATTAGCCCGAGCTTTTTAGAAAACGGCCCGGGCTCACTGAACGCTCCAGCTCCATCCCAGCGAATTTTCCCAGCACATAATTTTCACCCTGTGCTCGAGACAGAACACAGCTTTATAAAAGAAAACCTTAAATATTAATGCGTGTTTTGTTAAGGAAGTGGAAGTCGAATCAACTTCCTGATACCCCGAGTATCTGATTTCTAAAACGGTCCGAGGCTGATGGTCGCAGCCCCTCCAGATGTGGGGTGAAGCGGAGCAGCGGAAGCCCAGGTTTGCAGCCCACTGCTGGGTCGGACGCAGAGCTCAGTGGACTGCATCCTCTGATAGTATATTTTTGTTAGCTGCCTGCCCGGAAACCCTCCGCTGCTCGATTTGTTTTGTGATCCTGCAAGGGCCTTCCCGGTGCCGATGACAGCCCTGAATTCAAGGGCTTGTTTGCTTTGGTGGGGTTGGGGACCAGCAAATGCCTCGGTGTTTCATTTATCCTCGGCAGGAGAGGGATGGGGGCCTCGTCCTGGAGGATGGAGTCTATTTTGAGAGGTTCGTGCTGCTGTTGTTCACCACATACCAAAAAAACAATGACTTTTTGTTACCGATCCCGCCTTCTTTTATTGCTTTGTTTATTGACATTTGCAGTGCGGGACTTTTTCAGAGCATTTCCTCATATGAGGAGCAAATGTCACAAATACCAAAAATTTGAGTGAGGGAGAGAGAGAAATCCCAAGAGGATTACTGATTTCATTACCTCCATTTTGGCAAAGAAGTTGGAAAGCAAAACTTCTGCATTTCACTTCATTTTGTCTCCTGCCCTCCTTCTACAAATAAGTATTGGGGGAGAAACAGAAAAAAAAAAAAAAAAAACAACAATGTTTGCTTAATCCATCCCAAAAAAACCAAAAACACTTTTAGGACTTGGAGAGCAGGAGAGGTGATGTCCATAAAAAGAAAACAACCAAATAAGAACTGTCCATTTGCCCCTTCTCCCAGTTTGGAGCCGAAATGCCGGCCCTGCTACAGGGAACAGCTTGTCTGCTCCAGAGATAATTACCAGTGCAGCAACATCCTGGCAAAGTGGCCCATGTGTCGAGCTGAGGACGGGTGCACACTGTCCTCCTTGACTTTCTACTGCACTGTGCCTTAAATGTCATGTTTTAACTCTTTTTGTGTTTACATTCAGCATTACCACATTTCACGCACGTTGCTCACAGAGGGCTGAGTCCCAGCTTCTGCAAATATTTTCTCCTACCTCAGTTATACAGAAGTTACTGAACTGTTATTCATATAATAAAATAAATAAAGTTATTTATATTTTTTGCTGGCATTGAGGAGTTAAAATGTGTCATGGTCTACCTAAGCATTTCTGATGGCCCTATTGTTATTCCTACACAGTGACACTTGAACTGAGAGCTCATTACAAGGGATCAAATTATTCTCCCCATTTTAGCCCACTCCTCAAGCCTCAGGAAGCTGAGCCAGCTGCCTCAGCAGATGCTCAGCCACCCATCAGAGAGATCACCACCACACTTTGGGGTGCACATGATCTATCCAGGTACTGTCCTCTCTACCAGACGAATGCTGAGTGGCGGCGAAAGCTGCTGCGAGAAGAACATGGGGCAAAAATTTTCACAGCTCACACCCAGTTTTGTTCAGCCTTGTGAAACATTCAGCAGAAATGCAGTCCCCACTCCCCCATATCATTTAACTGTGCAAGATCTGGTCCTCTGTGTGAGCAGCTCTCTGCCCACCTCACTTCCACAGGCACAGTTCCTTGGTTTGGCAGGAAAGACGGTAATCAGCATAAAAATATGCTCTGTATTCATAGGCCTCACTCCGTAAATGCTTAGGAGAGAATTCCTCCTCCGGTTTCCAGAGCCCCAGAAGAGAAATAGCGGCTGCTCGTTCAATAACACAGGTTGGATTTTGTCAGGTTGCAATCTCCAAGAACGACACGGTTCCAGCCGGTTAAAAGTCAATACATGAAATGACACAGCAGTACATGGCATGACAACAGAATCCAATTTAACACAATGTAACATATCAGGAATGTAATTTTTTCCCTTTTCAGATTGGCCGTCTGCTGGCATTTCAAGTATCAAATAGCCAACAAAAATGTTTTCCGACCTGGGAGCTGTTCCATTAGCATTGTCTGCGGCGCTCCGATAGCCGCTGGCCACGGCATTCCCACTCTGGATTTGGTGTGCAAGTGTTCCCTGCTCACTTCACTTTCAATTTCCAAAGCAGAAAAGACGCCTTTTCCAAACTTTCATTCCTTTCATTGTAACACATAAAGTAAATCTGTTTAGTATTTTATTTATATGGTTTAAAGGGACTGGATTCAAACAAGCTGTTCCTATTCTCAGCTAATAAACTGATTTAAACTGTGGTGAGTGCTGTCCAGAACACATGCACCTACGGAAGTCACTGATTAACAAGATAACATATGAACAGGCCACATTTTTCAGATTTTTATTGAAGTGCCTTCCTAAAACTATTTAGCATCCTGCACATGGAAAAATACATATTAACACGGAATTACAAATGAAGGAAAACAGGATATTTTTGCTTATCACTAAAACACTGCAGTAAAATTAGTGAAGTGCAATAGAAAATGCACTGGACCACCAACACAAAAAGGCTTTTGCTTGGTTATTAAAACCACAGATCAAATAAGGACAAGAAGAATTGAATTTTCAGAGTGTCTCCAAACACATATCCACAGTGAACAGGGAGATCTGTACACACTTGCAGAGACACGGCCTGATGTTTGCAGCCTGTTCCTCAGCTCAGCCCTCACCACCTAACGCAAACAGGGTATTTACTACAGGAAAAGCTGAGAGAAGGGCGCTGTGTGTAAGCTGGAAGAATTTGGAGTATTTCCTGGACTACTGCACACAACATGGGAAAGGTGCATTGATTGGGACAACACTTCAAACAAGACTTGAGAAAGGAAAGCAGACGGGACTAAACACGTGGCTTTTCAGCATCATTTCATGCTCCACCTCATCTGTGGGACCTCATGGCACTCAGACCTCTGTCAGGGGTGAAGAAGAGAAAAATCTGAGCAATATTCTTAGCCCTGCATAACCACTTGGTGACAAGCTTGCATTCCTTTGACCAAAAGCATTACAGTTCTACTGCTCAAAAAATGCACTTTATTAAAAACTCATTAGGCCCCATTCATATATATTTACCTACAAAAGCATTAATCTTTGCACAATTCCTCCAAGCATTTACCAGATGAATATTTAAAACAAGAGATGTCCTGTGACCATAAATGTCACATTTATTTGCCTTATATAACTAATTAATATCTCAGACTTCCTGCATGTATCTGGATAACAGTACTGTAAATATAAATGAAAAATAAGTAATAATTTATGAAATCCAATTTGCATTTTCAACTATAAAATGTGCAAAATCCAACTAATTAGCAAGAGTGAAGGCCAAGGTGTTTCTATAGCAACTATAAAAATGCTTTAAAAATGTTTTATATCGGGCTCATTAATGTGTGTATTCCTCCCTTGTTTTGTGGGTATTCCCTCTGACACAGATTCTGCTTTGCTCTTCAGTTCTGATCACTGAGTATCATTTACCACGTCTGGCAGAACTCTGGTACTACTTTATGCTGACACTTTTGTCACAGGCTTAGAAAAACATTTAGTGTGCCGTACAAAAAAAAATTGTAATAATAATTAGAACGGGATCCAATGGCACAGGAAAAATAACCCAACCAACTGCCAAAGAACAGAAAACAATGAGAAACAACCCCTGAACTTGTCCTCTTTCTCCCTTCTTCCAGTTCACTCTTTTAATTCTGACCTGCTGCATGTTGTAGATGGACAGACAGCAAAGTTTCTGGCAGCCCCCCTGGCTGGTGCCAGAGCTATTCCTGGCTCAGCACACAGCATCTCCCAGCTCAAAGGCCATGCTGAGGAATTCTGATTTTCCCTTCCTAACCAACCCCCTCCCGTGCAACTTTCTTGCTTAGTAAATTGAAATTGAGACTCTCATTTCCATCGGCAGCACAAGGAGCTCCCGGCAGATTGATTTCTGCACCAGAGCCAACCACGATGCCTGAAAGGCGTCGAGATCTACTGTGCCCCCACGGCCTTGCTCAGCTGGTACCTGCTGGCCTGAGAGAGGTAGAAAGGTGACAAATGTCCTCATAAAGCTGGGACAGGGTGCACTGCAGCAAGTCATCCTTCTTCGCTTTAATTACTGAAAATCATTTGAAACCTAGAAGCCCATCATTCCATGCTGGTTGTTTGAATGCTAAATAAACTTATGCTGACTGGCAGAGAGAGGGGCCACCAAATAGCATTTATGTCCAAGACAGCTTTAAACAAATGCTAATTCCCAGCCCCTCTGCCAACTATTACTAATATTTTGTGAAAAAATCCACAACATTAGGTCTAAATTATCCCAAACAATTGAGATATTCTTGAAGTACTGCAGTGTTGACAAAAAAACCCTGCATAGCGGCTGCTCACAGTCGGGGCATTAATTCCTAACGCCACGTGTGTGATTCCTATAATAATTCCATACTGCATTGAAATTTTAAGTGACCTTACATTGCTTTTCAATTATGGATACTGGGAAAGGTCTAGGCCACTCCTGTTACCGCTGCTAGTTGTAAAATACTTTTGTTTTATACACTGAGGGCATTAAAATTAGTGTCTTCAGTTAAATTCCCAGCCAACCCATCCTGAGGGTGCTCACCAGAGTAACACTGACTTTCAAAAGGGCCTTTTCCTCAGCTCTGTCTCCGCTGGGTACAGCACAAGGCAGATACTGCAATGCTGAAAGGTTCTGCTCTGCCTATTACACTTGCAACAAAGTTTTTTTCCTCAAAAACTTGTTCACCTCCTCAAAGGCTCTATTTTGATAGCTCTGGCTGGGGCTGTCGCAAAGGCGGCAGGACCGGCAGCAGAAGCCGCTCCAGCGACCGGCGCCGCTGCCCAGCTGCCAGCACTGCCCGCAGGATGAGCTCGGAGTGACCAGCACTGCCCGCAGGATGAGCTCGGAGTGACCAGCTGCTTTCCCAAATTTGACACCAGGCATATGGAGGGGATCAGGCCCGGGGGTAACGAGCTGGGGCGAGCTCCAGTGAGCAATCAATTAGGAGCAGCAGCTCGGCCACAGCCGTTCCCACCGCGGCTCCCGAGGACTCCGCGTGCAATAAAACTCGTGGGGAACCAACTCAGGGGAAACTCTTTAGGATATATGATGAGGATTAGCTGTAAAACACTAATTAAGGATGGGCTGAGAAATTAGTGGGAAGCTACAAGGCTCTGCCTTCTCTTTCCCTGTCTAAAAGCATTGCTTCTCTCCAGTTAGTGAAAAGAGAAGTTGACCAAATGGATCTGGGTTTTTTTCCTTTGCTCCTTTTTTTAGTATTTTTTTTTTTTTTACTTAACTTATGTATAAACAGAAGTCATTAAAGAAGGAACACAGGCAGAAAAAAAATCTCCTAGTGAAGGCTCGTTGTGTTTTTCAAGCACAAATAAAGTGTCACTTTAAAAGGAAATCCAGTTACTCTGAAACATTTGTCGCTTTACTTCAGTGCATGTGAAATGAATACAGGGCCCAACACTGCCCTCAGCTTCTGTAATTTCCTAGCAGCTCAATGCTCAGAGACAGCACGATGTAAAAATATGTATATTGTTTAATTTATTGCAGTACGTTTCCATTTTTCTCATGAAAACAAACAAACAAAAAAAATTTCCAGCAGCTGGTTCCAATACCGCCCACTTTGCTCAAATTTATAGTGAAAACTAGCAGCATCATTAAAAACAAACATGTTGCTCCTCTCCAAGTATCCTATAGAGCAGCTCCCAGAGAGATGTGTAACTTCTGTAAGAGGTCCAGGAGGCACTGGCCAGCTTGGAGCTCAGAGCTCAACCTCCAGCTATGTTTTCCAGGACAGAAATAACTGGAATTTTATTCGTCTAAATAGTTTTCTGGAAAAGAATGTTTTGGATAGAAAAGAACAATCTTAACAGAAAATTTTCCATTTGCTGAAATGTTCCAATTTTCTGGTGAAAATTAACAATGAGGCCTGTAATTGGGTTTGGGAAGGCAGTGCGTGCTGAGGGCTGCCCTCCACCACAGCTCCCTGCTCTGCTGTCCTTCCCTTCCTGCCCTGAGGAGGGGAGGGACAGAGGAGGAGAGGACAGATGGAAGAGGGAGAGAAGGGGAGCAGAAAAAAACAAACATATTTTTTGTTTTCACTTCCCTCCTCCAAACTGATAAATGATGTAAACGTTTTCCAGCGCTCCTTCAGATGAGCAATTAATCAGATGTCTTGGAATGAGGCAGATCCTCAGGCTGCTTCGTGGAGGAAATAAACACAATCTTTTCCTTATTCTTTCCTCTCCCTCCCACTGAACCAATTTCCCTGGGCAAAAGGAAGGAGATGGTTGTATGAAGTATTTTGGGATGGGGACAATATTTTCCCACAGCAGCAAAAACACCCATTATTCTGCAAGACCCTCACCCCTGGCAGGGAGATGGCCACGGGTGGGGACAACCTGGGCTCTCTGCAGCCTAGTGGTCCCAGCAAACAGCAGATGAGATCCAGCACCGCCTGCTGCTGGCAAACCCAGCAGCCTAAAAGCCATGTCAGGACTCATTACATCTTTTCCTCGTGTTTCTCAACCCGACGTCTGCCTGCTGGTGGTCTGCAAGTGACAGCAAGAGGACTGGAAGAGAGGTTCAGAAATTCTTTGTGTACTTTTGCAGGCACGCTGATGAGCAAAGAGAATGGAGGAAGGCAAAAGCAAAGACAAACGTGCAAAGTTTAGCTTGGTTGGTATTTGGCTATAAATAAAAAATATTTGGCAACAATTCATAGGATGGTCCTTTGGACTGATATTTTTCCCTCACAAGACAGGTGGAGCTACAGCTAAAAAGGTTGAGGTACAGTACCTAGAAAGGCAAAATAATCTGCTCTCAAGCTCCTTTTTGGCTATAAACAAAAAAGCCAAATCCATGAACCTCACCAACAGAAGGCGTAACTTGCTGACTGCATTTGCAAGAAAAAACTGGATCACCCCAAGAGCAGCTCATGAGACCTGCCAGCAATTTTAATAAAATCAAAATGCCCACTGAGATCACAGCTAAGCACTTTTTGCAGTCCAGTAGCTCTCACCTGCAAATGCTGCTTCAGCCTTAACTTTAGACAAGGCAATACTGATCTCCTCGGAATAACTGAGCTCACAGAAACCGTGCCTGAGGATGAAGGACAGTGTTCATGTAAGGAGGTGCAAAACTCAGGCCTGACATATAAAGCAGGTAGAATATTCCTAAGGAAGAAAAAAAGTTTTAAAATCCCTTCCTTAATAATGTCCTAGCAGGCTAAAATTAAGAGAAATGCCAGAAACTCCTAGAAATGATAACATGTCATAAGAGCTTCAAGTTCTATATTTTCCTGTGTTTCAGAGATGTGAATTTCTTTGGAATTCAGCTACAAGAAAGCACCAAAGCTCAAATCATCTCAGAGGACAATGTCAAAACATGGCTCATATTTAACTTCAGGTGCTTTGCTCCTGTTCCTGGGATTTTTCTTATTTAATTACTTACTCCATGTATGCATTTATTCACTCATTTGCATCCCTCCATTTATATTTAGAACATTTAGCAGACCCAACTACATAATTTGTTTTTCCCAAATATCTGTGGGAAATAGGGGGATTCAGCCCTGCCCTGCAGCATCCTGCACTGCCTGGAGTTAGCCACAGCACCAGCACAAAAGAAACCACATTGTACTATCCTGCTTCCAATTTCTCCAACTGCTTTGCTCCCAAGTTATGACTTTAGTTTCCCCCTTGATATGCCATCCTTTATTTATTAGGGCATATTTATCCATGGGGTTTTTTCCTTTTTATTGTTGGCCTGCTTTTACTTCTTCTTTAACCTTATTAACCCTTGCTAGTATTTGACAGCTTAACACCCTCCATTACTCTGTAACATTTGCTATAAGAACTGACATGGAACTAATAGCAGCCTTTTTATATCCAATCTGCGAGGTCACATGAAACTGCCCTTGTCTGAACCCTGCAAGATTTCCTATAGGTGGTTCTCCTTTTCTCTGGATTTTCGACTTAATATGTCTCTACAGGTCTGTCTGAATGTAAAAAATGGAATCAGATTCCTGCTAACTTTAGTTACTGACAATGCACACCTTAGAATAGGAGTAAGTTTTCCCTTTAATGAACGCTCCCAGTAATGTGATTTGAAACAACTTTGTGATATTCTTTTCAAGCATTATGTATCCACTTTTTAATGGCATACCCACAGACCTTCCATTTCAAGGGATCTTTGATTTTCCCAGCAAAGGGCCAGAATGCCATGGTCACATCCATCCCCTGAACCTCAGCTCTGAGTGTAAGTAGGACATTAAAGCCATAGCGTGATAAGGTTGAGGTGTCTGGCTCAGTTGTTCAGTATGGCTTGATTAAATGTAATTAATTTAGGTCTCTGACTTCAGGGGACACCCATCACGCTGCACTGTACAGAACCAAGCTGTTGTTTATCCTCATGACGGGGTCTGCTGGAGCCTTCCCCCAGCCTGTGGAGCTTGACTCTGCACTAAAATCCATTGTGCCATTCTTCAAATGCAAAAGGCTGTAGTAAAAACAGCCCTGCAAAACACCCGAAGTGCTGCAGAGCTCAACAGCAGCTGAGGGAGCGAAAAAAATCATTGGGGCAGGATTGCTTAGAAGAGATGCAATGAGAACACCAGTTACTTCTACAATTTTTTGCTAATGGGACCTACACAGCAGGAAAAAAGTATGTATTTTCCATGCACTTATCCTTTGCAAGCATTAGAAATTAACTTTTGCCAAATTGAAAAGTAAAGCACAATGAGATCTATACAGCTGAGCAAAGGAATACATGGAGGACAAATTGAAATTTAGGACAATAGGTTTTAACAGCCTTTCTTGCAGATGTAATACCTGCTTAGATTAGTCTATGGTTATCTGTTTTAAAATTTTAAAAGTCTTCCTTCTGTGCCAATCCATCCTTATTACTGCTATCCTAAATGCAGCAAAGACCCTGGGAGCCAAATTCTCCACTTAAAACTTCTTGGGGGAATGTTTCTTAGTTCAGAAGTCCACTGTTCCCCCACCCAATTTCAATTTAATAGCATCTTGAGTGGTAAAGTGGGAAGAGACAGACATCTGGTAGAGCTAACTAGTCATTTGCTGGTTCTGTGAAAGTTTGTGCTTCCCAGTCAGCGTCACATATGAGAAATACAGATGGTCCCAAGTTGAAAAAAAAAGAAGTGTTGAAACATATACAAATGTTATGAGGACTTCAAGTGTAAAATGTTAACCAGCTGTGAATGTGACATCTCTAGTTTTACTAACTCTGCTGAGATACATCATTACTGCACATGAAATCCATATATTTTCTGTACTGATGGCAATTCCCTGTTTTCCATTTGCTTCTAGTTTGGGGCCAAAACCATCCAGATGAGAATATTAAAAAGATAGGAATCCAAAAAGAGAAAGAAAAGTGGACTCTGTTCCTAAGAGCTGTTTGTAACCGCCCTGATAATTTCCTGTGTTATAAGCTGACTATTTACTGGGGGGAGGGCAGAAGTCACAAACATCTAGAGTTAAAAATAATATATAAATGTTAAAACAAAATCAAAAGGTTACTAATTCACACAAAGTCCTAGAGATTTAAAGTCATCCATTCTATATACAGTTCAGCAATGCCTGGAATGCAATAAGACATCTAAACCACAACACAGCAGTGATCTTGCCCTGTTGCTGGCAGTATCAGTTGTTTCCCACACAAGGGCCTAAATCTGACCCTTTTATGAAACTTTTACATTTGCAAAAATAGAACAGTTGGGAAATCTTGGGCACTTCTAGTTAAACTGCAAACAAAATAACCCTCTCTTTGCTGATGCTTAAGGTCTAGATAATCATCCCATATCAAGGCAATTACTTTCTCCCCACATATGAGTCGTTTTGACAGAGCTTTTCATATGTTATGTACAGTGCAACCTGAAAGGAGAAGAGAATGCACATTTCAGGGCACATTAAAGCATCCAAGAGGGAGCAGGGACAGGGAAGGAGATGGGTTCCCCTCCCTTTTCCTTGGATCAAGGCTGTGAATGGCCATGTCTACCTCTGGAACCTCACAGGGGTGTGCAGCTCCGTGACTGACACGGGCCAAAGGATTCACCCGTGAAACCACCGAGGGCTGCACGACCCCATCGGGGCAGAGCAGCTTCGGGATCTGCACACCCGGCGTGTGGTGCCTCCCCTGCCTCGCCTCATCCCATCAGGGCCTTCCTGGGAGCTGGGACATGGAAAGGATCCCTCTGTGAGAAGGCAGGAGTGCCCCTCTCAGCCCTGCCACCCCTGTCCCACTCAGCTTTGCTGGAAGGAGACGCTCCCTCCCCAGGAGCAGCTCTCAGGGAGAGGGGAGACAGTGTGGGATGGTTTTTTTGGATGTTTGTTTGGTTTTGCTAGGAATGGAGCAGCACTGGAAGAAAGTCAGATTCCCCACACCCCTTCCTAAAATGTAACTGGGAGCAGGGACCAGCCTTGTTCATCCTCGACTGCCAGGAGGCTTTTCTGTTCTATTTTTGCTTTCCTTTTTTTTTCCCCTCTCCAAAGAAAGCAGGCAAAATCAAAAAGAAGCCCCAGCTTTAATACAAACTGACAAAACATTATACATCTTAGTAGAGTTTTACACCCAGCCTAGATGAGGATGGGTGACTGCAGAGCACAGAGCCCTCAGCCAGGACCAGGACATCACCACTTTGGAAACAGTGATGAGCACGAGGGTCAGAGAGTTCCTAGAGTGAACAAAACTGGGGCTTCAGTTGAAATGTAAACCTCCTTTCTTCAGAGGACAGGGCTGCTGGTTTAGGATCCTCTTACTAATAGCTCATTTGCTTGTTATTATGGACTTTATTATGACATTAGCTTGTTTTAAAATGTTATTTGTATAAGTAGCTTTCCCAATCTGACTGTTCAGCTAGCGTATTTCTTTCAACACCCACAGCGGAATTACCGAGATGTCATCACAAACTTTTGCAAGTTTTTTTCCTACTGATTCATGCATCCCAGCTACGAAGTTTTTACCTGAACAAAGGAAAGGTAGTGCAAGAAGTTCATTTGGACTTTTCTTATTGGAGACAGGAAGATGAATTTCATAACCCTTCTATCACTAAGGGCAATATGAAAATGATATCACTTAACAGAGGAAAAACACATTAAGGCATCCCTTTGAGGAATAAACCCCTTTAATACAAACTGGGGGTAAAGCAGTCACTTAAACACATCAAGCAGAATTTTTATGCCTCAAGTTTAGCCAAGGGCCAAACTTGTGCAGGCATTTAGGGATGTGAAGATAGGGATGAATGCCTGTCAGGATACTCCCACCTCTAGCAGCCACTTCGAAAGCCCCATCAGTGCTTCCAGCTGTTCCATCCCTCTCCAAGCTTCACCCACAGGCTGAGCTCCTGCAAAGTGTTCCTGAGCAAGCATTACTGAAGCGTCGCTGAACTGAACAGCCCAACAGGATTTGGTGGCTGCTGCTGAGCCCTCATGGACAGCCAGCCCACAAAATCCCTGTTCTGCACTCCCTGAGACCAAGCTGGAGCCGCTCCTGCCCGCCAGGCAGACAAATTGACTTCCCGGCAGTTCATTGCATGCAGCACTTTAGCAAGAAGGTTGTAAATTGAAGGTCCACATGGATGCAAAATTATCTCTCCCCAGCGGCCGTGCCTCACTCCAGGTGGGAATCTGTTCCTGGGTGCCCCCACGGGCCGTGGCACTGCCCCTTTCCCAGCGCTGGGGACCCCAGGCATGGTCCGGGGTGCACTGTCAGGTCCCCGAGTGAGGAGTCTGAAACACTGAAATCCTCCGGCTGTCACGCCGTGCTCAGGGCTCAGGAAGTTGGCCACCTGGGTAAATGTGAGAGGATCTTGTACATATTATATCCCCATTATTTTCTGACAGACTTTTCCTTCCATTATGCGATACAGGAAAAGAGGTTCAGCATTATAACACCGCCACCACGGGTTCTGAGCTGCTGCTAAGTGTGAGCCCAGATCCTGGATACAGACACACACAGCTATCAACAAACACAAGGTAGCACCGAGAGCACATTAGGTTTTTCCTTTACATTTCATTAAAACAAAAAAAAAAAGGAAAAAAAAAAAAAGCTTCACATAGTTTCCTCCTCTTGACCTAACACAAATTCCATCAAACTTCAAAAACAATACTTTGGGATGCTGGAGGATGCAGGCCGGAAACTGAGGAAAGACTTTACACAAAGTTAGGAAATCTTTTTTGGAGGGAATACTTCAAGCTACTGAACAGTTTTATCTAGATGACTAGATCTTATGGTAAATGAGTATATAATTAAATTTAAGAGCTATGCTATTGTCTTTGAGGTATATCAGCTCATCAACAAAAGAAAGACTGTTTAGCTGTGCTAAAAGCAATATGTAAATACCATCTTCTGATAAATAATTGATTATTACCTTAATGTTTGACAGCCATAAAATGCCCTGCAGATTATGTCCAAAACATTTGAAGGTGATGTGAAATCATTTTTATTGTAATGACAGTGAGCTGTCCATGGTTGACTGGTTTAAATTTTATCTTTCCTTGTTAGGAAAGGTTTCTGTTTTCTTTGAGAATTTAATTATCAGAGGGTGTTTAATATGATAGGAAGATTTACAGCCTTCAGGAGCTATCCAAAAATAGTGCTATAAAAATGGACTTAGGTCCCATCACAAGCAATAAAGCTGCTGTGCAGACTTGATGCTTGCAGTGAAAACTTTGCATATTAATATATTTCACCATCACACATAAAAGTTCACTTTGGAGAATTTTGAATTTTGACCCTGAAATGTGACCCGAACAACAGGGTGAGGGGGAAAAAAAAATCTTTCACAGAAAAACCCCAAGCTCTGCTAGTACAGATTCGTTAGTGTTTATTTTGGAAAATGCTATTCACTATCCATAAATATTTGTTTTAACTCGTTGCCATTAAGATGCAGCAGGGACTAAGTTTTCCAGGAGGAGATAAAAAGAACAACAAAGATACACTCCTATTGTGTAATAATCAGTCCACATTTCAATGAATAAGTAATATTTCTCACAAGCCAAAGTTAGATAGTGGATTTATTTAACCTCTGAGGGTCAGGTAATAAATACTAAGTGAATTATTCAGACCAATGGCTAATCAATACAATTCAGTGATATATTTTTTGTGTTTCATAAAAGGTTGTACACTAAAGGCAGTGAGCAATTATGGAAATTGGGCCCGAGCGGCACTCAATTCTTCTCTTCCTTGAAACCCCAGCACCACTACCTTGACAGCAAATCGATTAGTGTGCTAGTGAAGCAGCTCAGCAACCTCTGACCCCTTCCAGCTCTGTCCAACAGCCCGGAGAGTATTTTATATTTATTTTATTGAATTAACCCCCTCTTGCCTGAACACGGTTTTACACACACAGTAACGTGGTGGGAGAAAAGCGACAGGGTTCTTTCATTCAAATACCCTCTGCAGGCCTGAGGAAGGCAAACAGAACAGACCCCTTTGTTCTAGCTCCAAAACACCAATTTTTGCCACAGCACAGGGTTTTTAAGTCCATCCCAAAACTAACATAATTAACAGGATGCAAAGAATGTCCTAAGTGTACCCCAGACACTGAATCACTCCTATTCATGCCTGCCCTGGCACATGGCTACCAACTTTATACAATGCTCAAGTCACTGTTTTGCACCAAAAATAAGAGCTCCTCAATAAAAGTGAGTTAATATTGCTATAGGTATAATATCCTGTTTTACACAGTGCAAGGGAGAACACTAGAGATTAACAGCATTTTCCACCAGGAAATTAAAACTAACATAAAGCCACATAAAGCACTTTTTTCTGGACATTTAACTCTATAGGCACCAGTCCTGAGTCCTGTGCCTGACCAAGCCCTGCCTGATCCCAGTGGGAGTTTGCAAAGATTCAAGGTAATGAAGGAGAAGAAAATTTTAGGTCTAAGGCCTGTGGGCTTCTCCTTGGCACCACGCAGAAGGTTCAGCACAGATACTTTTGGTGGTGCTTTGGATCAGGAGCCTTCAGCCAGCCGTGGCCACCACGGTGCCAGCTCTCTGTCACCACCTGCCCAGACTCCAAGGGCAAATGTAAGCCATGCCCAACAAGCATTTCTTAATACTCCAACTCACGTCCCCTTTATGCACATCATCAACAGGCTTTGAAAAGGATGCACCATCTCCTTTTCCAAAAAACAGGCAGGACACAGAAAACGTGCTGCAACAGCTGCCACCTTGCCCAGCATAAAACCATGATTTTCTGTGCCTTTAACTGGAGAGCTGAGTACTGCAGTCCCATGGAGGGCCCCACATGAGGTATCCTACCCAAAGTACAAATCTCTTTACTTTTTCAACACCATCCAGAGGAGTAAGCAGCAGTTGCACCCATTTGAATCCTCTCTATATCACATATAACCAATTTAATGGTTCTAGGAAATTTATTCCTAATTTACACTGGCAGAGTTGAGAGAAGATTCAGACCCCAAAATTCCTAAATCTGATTCCATTACTGTTCCAATATTAAAAAGGATTAAACAGCAGGTAAATACTCAGAGACTTGCAAGCATTGCATCCCATCTGGTTACGAATGTGTGCTAAAAAATATAATAGGAAGTCACATGCAAATAACATAAGGAGAGATTTCTCAGGAAAGAATCAATCCCCCCTGAAAAAGTGAAGACATGATGCTGTTTCCATTGAGGCTAATGGGAACCAGATTAGATTTCCACTGTAGCTGATCTGTTCCACACCAAACAATGATAACCAAAGCAAAAATGGCATTTAGGAGGAGTCCAGAAGCTCATGTGCTCTGTCTACAGGTCATATTCTGTCACTTTAAGGCTGAATAAAGCCTGCATGCATAACAGGATACATCACTTTTAATAAGAATATTCACAGAAAAAGGGACCACTCGAAGTTCACCACATCTGACCATGAGCAGATACACAGCACAGGCTCGAGCAGGGTATTTTATAAAACCCTTTTATGCTTTCGTATAACACCGCATTGAGTTCTGAATTATTCTTTTAGTCTCTTTTGCTCTCAGAATCCATACAAAAGTGATTACTTCAGTCATTTTTCAATATTACTTTCATTCCTGGAAAATGCATTTTCAAAAGTTATTTATTTTTCACAGCATGTCATGTTGTTATATTATACTAGTTAAAATAAAACCACTGTAGGCTTCGGCATGCATTTATGTTTCTCTTCCAATGGTATGATGTAGGATCTGCAGTTTTTATGCTGAATGTATTCTACATATTACATTATCAATCCTTTATCTTAGGTTTGGTGTAGATTTAAAAAACAAGCTGTTAAATCAAGTTACTAAAGTAATTGAGCTATAAAACTGCCTTCTTATTTATAATCACCATTTCCCTCCGAAAAGGATTTTTTAAAGATCAGCTGTGGTTTCTGTTATGCAATTTTTTAAAACAACTTTATGCTGCTGATTCCACTTAAAACCTAATTTAAATAGTGGAGAAAATGTGTGTTTCCTCGGTGGAGGCAGTGAACTGGCTTTATCAGCACATTGCAGGCTGGAACTGCCCCTCAGCCCTGGGACCTGGGTAAGAATCTTCTTGGCCCAAGGGGCAAACTGGGGCACAGCCTGGGGCTGGGCAGCCCTGGGTCTCTGCTCACCTCTTACCCCTGCCCCAAAATTCACCTTGGGAACCCTTTCCCAAAGGTTTAACTCTGATTGTGTTTCTTAATACCTAATCCTGGGTTATGCTGGAATGCAGAAGAACATTATTTCCGAGTGGGAAAGAGGCTGAAACAGAAGTTATTTAACGATGAATCCTTTGCTTGCCCAGCTGATGGACAGCACTGACCATCCTGCCACTCCTCAGTGACCACTTCTTTACAATGATTCAGTCAAACATCAGGAAAGTGGCTGTTTATCCAGCTTTTTGCCCAAAAACCCCTCAAAATCTCTGTCTCCGTGGGCAGCTGCCTCAAACACAACAGCATGGATGACAAAGAACAGACTTTCCAGGGGTGGGGACACAGCAGGAGCTTGGGGACTCCTTGTCCCTCTGTGGGATCACTGCCCACCGCGCTGCTGGGACACACTGCCACAGTGAGAAAAGCTTGGATACTGCTGCCCACAACCACAAAACCAGTGGAAATCCCATGTCCCCAGCACTGTGATGCCTTCAGAGCGGGCAAAAAGGGAGAAACACGGCTGGTTGTGCAGGGAAATGCCAGAACTGAGTCATCCAGCCCAAAGGTGGCCGACGGAGGGATGAGACTCGGGATTATGGGAGCAGCAGGAATGACGGGGTGGGTTTGAGGCGGCTGAGGGTCCCACATTCCTCTGCCATGGCACAGCTCACAGGCTGCAATCCTGCTCCAAGCTCGCATCCCTCCTCCAGCCAAAACTTCTGCATGATGTGCCCATCCCTCTGTCACCCCACACACAAGGATGCCCCACACCATCGATGGAACACATCTGTGCTATAAAGGCTCATCCTCCCCAAAAGCCACGTTATCAGGCACCGGAGCATCTGGATGCCTTTTGGAAAACTGCTCTCCTTGCAGTGCAGCTGAATTAGGGGCAGGGAAAAAAAGTAGAGAGGTTAAATATTTAATAAAGAGTTCCACAAAAACTCCACGCACAGCTCTGAAATGCCTCCCCACTCCACACCCACGGAGGTGGCCAGGAAATGGCTGAGGGCCAGATGACAGGGGACTTTTTTTCTGAAATAGCGCTGGCAGAGGCCTATCAGGAAATCTTTCAGAATTGCTTTAATCTTTCATTTTAGTTTGGTCTCTGGCCACACAAGTGCGTCCAGCCCTCGGAGACCCCGGAGGTCACTATCTGTGAGTTTTTAAAAACAGGAAAGCCATTACAGAAAAATCAGAAGAGCAAGGGAAAAAAAGTCCTCGCTGTAAATATGTACATTTTTAACACAACAGAATGGTAGTTACATTTTTTGTTCTGCTATTGCTTTTAACTAAAAAGGAAGGGAACCTGGACTGTTATAAACACCTCGTAGTTTTTAGCTCTCTGCCAAAGAATTTATCCATTAAACACAACATGAACTATAAATCTGAATTTCAGCTCCTGCTCACAGCATATGAATCTATTCTCCCCTTTGATGTGCATGTGAAGTTCTCATTGGCACTAATGGGAGTTACACGTGCTTATTATGGGATAACTATACCTCTTGGTGTGAATATATACTTTAGACAGACAGCTCTGCTTCAGTTTATTAAAAAAAAAAATGGAAAGAAGAAGATACCAGTGAGGGGAGAAAAATCCATTATGGGTGTTGTGCAAACAGAAGTACCATTCTGTGCATTTTTGATCAGCAGGAGGCTTAGGAAAAAAAGTCATGTATAGGTATTCAATTGCATCCATGTTCCTCATTCTTCCTGCACGTAAGGACACGTGTGAAGATGTGCACCAGCACGTGTGTACTCGTGAGGTCGAGCCTTTGCTCAGTCACCCCAAAATTCGGTGCCAGTCCCAGCCTCAGCTCGTGCAGATCAGCTCAGCTCCACCGTTCCCCCTGAACTGCCCAATTTACACCAGCTGAGCGGGTGACACGGGGTCTGTGGGAGTGCTGGAAGTCCTGGGTCTCTCCTACAGGCTCTGTGTGAAGTAGCTGCTGCTCTGAATGCTAATGGGTGTGGGAGCGCAGAGCGCTGGTATCGGGGAGTTATTTCTTTTATGGGAACATTTCCTTAGATGTGTATTTCATTTTTTAGCTTTCCGGGTAGAGGTGTTCCCAGGGACAGCAAATAGAGAGGGAGAGTCATGTTAAATTCATAAACATAATCTGTAGAAAGCAAGGGAATGTGTAAGGATGTGGTGGGTTGAGCCTGGGTGCCCACCAAAGCTGCTCTATCCCTCCCCTCCTCAGCTGGCTTTGGGGAGAAAATATAATGAAAGGCTCATGGGTCAAGATAAGGACAGGGAGAGATCCCTCAGCAATTACTGTCACAGGCAAAACAGACTCAGCTTGGGGAAATCAGCTTCATTTATTGCCAATCAAAAGAGTGGGGTAATTAGAAATAAAACCAAATCTTGACACACCTTAAAACACCTTCCTTACTTTTTCCTAGGCTCAGCTTCAATCCCAGTTTTCTCTGCCTCCAGAGACACAGGGGGACAGGGAATGGGGGCTGCAGCCCCTTCATCACATGTCCTCTCTGCTGCTCCTTCCTCCTCGGGGGAGGACCCCTCACACTCCTCCCCTGCTCCAGCGTGGGGTCCCTCCCACAGGAAACAGTCCTCCAGTCCTCCCTGGTGTGAGTCCTTTCCATGGGCCTCTCCCGTGGAGTTCTCTGCAAACTGCTCCAGCGTGGATCCCTTCCCACAGGGTGCAGTCCTTCCAAACAGGCTGCTCCAGTGTGTCCCCTGCGTGGGGTCACACATCCTGCCAGGAACCTGCTCCAGCGTGGGCTCCTCTCTCCAGGGGTCCACAGGTCCTGCCAGGAACCTGCTGCAGTGTGGGCTCCTCTCTCCATGGGTCCACAAATCCTGCCAGGAACCTGCTCCAGTGTGGGCTCCTCTCTCCATGGGTCCACAAATCCTGCCAGGAATCTGCTCCAGTGTAGGATTCCCACAGGGTCACAGCCTCCTTGGTTATCAGCCTGCTCCACCATGGACCTCCACAGGCTGCAGAGGAATCTCTGCTCCAGCACCTGGACCATCTCCTCCCCCTCTTTCTCCACCACCCCGGGCATCTTTAGGGCTCTCACACATTCTCACTCCTCTCTCCAGGCTGCAATTGCACAGGGGCTTTTTTTCACATTCTTCTCTCATCCCAGAGGTGCCACCACCATCTCTGCTGGGCTCAGCCTTGGCCAGCGGTGCGTCCATCTCGGAGCCTCTGGCCTTGGCTCTGTCAGACCCAGGGGAAGCTTCTGGCAGCTTCTCACAGGAGCCACCCCTGTAACCCCCCTGCTACCAACCCCGTCTTGCCACGCAAACCCAATACAAAGGATAACATATGAGTGAGTGTATACCACATCTGCATTTTTATAGCCCAAATGGATCTGTGTGTATCTCTGTACAGCTCTGTCTGTATACATGGGTATCAAAATATTGGCACTTAGAGTAGAATTTATAAATTGTCCAACCAGCCCAGATTATCTTCAGCGGGTTTTTTTTTTTTTTAATCAAGAGCTTTTACTGGAAATATTAGTAAAGGGTCAATTCCCTCCCATGCACCAAGTGACACTTTTGAATAACTGTGTTATGCACAGCGCCTTAAGAAGACTTATAGGACTGTCACAATATTTAACTACTCATTTTTGCTTGCATGATTGTGGTTGATATGACCACAGAATACTGATCTATCCAAAAGAGAAAAATTATAGAGTGGAACAGTGGGATTTATGAATGAGATATCTTTGGCTGCAAAGCAGTCCCATTTATAGCACTCAGCCACCACAAAACTGCTGTGTAATTGGAAGAGAAATTTTTCCCATGTACTGAAGCTGTAGTTGAACTGGCAAACAATGAGAGACAGCCTTGTCTGAATTAGAGGAGTCACATACCTGATTTTTCTCCCACTCATTTAGAAACAGACCTTTTTCCCATCCCCGCTCCTCTTGTGCTGAGACTGGGGGTAGGAAAGCTGTGCTTTGCGAGTGCCAGAGCCAAAAGCTGATTCCATTTAAGCATCATATCAGAATAAATGTGTGGACAAATCAGCAGGACTAGTCAGAGCTGCCAATTTTAACTTCCTGAGTATCTGCATGTGAAAACTGTTATTTTCCCAAGGAGGCACATGGGCTTTTGTTATGATTATTTATTTGTATTGTAACAGGCCAAGGAAGCCACAGAGAAGGCCCTGTAATGTGAGAGGACACAGAGCCACAGCACTGCCCCGGGACACTCGGGAGGTGGACAGAGGCTCCCGGGATGGATTGATGCTCCCAGGAAGGATGGATGTTTGCCCGCCCACTGGCTCCATGAGAAGGCACCAGGCAAGTTCCTGCCATGCTCACACGGGTTCTGGGGCTTTACAAGTCTCGTGACTGCAAAGGCAACAGGCTGAACCCCACCCTGCACAGCCCCACAGCACTGCACGGACGGACAGATGGACACACCGAGATCCCCCTCGTGTGCAGACCCACAGGGCACCCTCCAGGCTGCCAGGCAGGGCAGGGGCCCTTACAGGACCAGCTGCTAACAGCAGCAGCTTGAGGCCAGGGATGAAGAGACCATGAAACAAGGAAATTCCTTAGAAAACAGCAATTTCCAGTCCTCCCCTCCACAGGCAATGCCACAGGAAAGGTCCTCCTGAGAGCACTGGATGAGGCACGTCCCGTGGGGACAGCACAGTGTCACCCCCTCTGGAGCCAGGAGGACAAGCTGCTCTGCTGTCACTCCACGGTGTGAGCCCTTTTCTCCTTCCCTCCTTCCCACCCTCTCCATCATCCCATGGGGGCCCTCTACCCTGGAGGCTGCTGGCCAGGAACAGAGACCTGCGCCCGGCCAAGCTTTCCCCTCCCTGCCCAGGGCCACTGAAAGTGCCACGACAGCCACACAACAGCACAAGGCATGGCTTTTACACATATTGTTGCAAAAGAAATGTTCTCCAACAATCCTTTCCATGTAAAGTCCCTCTGACCACACCTCTGGTCACAGACCCTGCTGAGGATGCTCTGCACAACTCTCTGATCGCAGCCTGGCTAAACTCAAAACTGGGTACCCCAAATCCAAGAACCTTGATGCTGCTCTGGAAATTCAGGACAACATTCCCTGCCAGTGATGAATAGGAAGGTTCAGAACAGTTTCTCCAGCTGCCAAATGTTGGGACAATTTACATTTTCTCTTTTCACATCATCCACAGTGAAAATCAAAATACCAACGTACAGATGTAACACAACTTTAACAGGTTTCACAGTTTGTCAAGAGTTCTCTAATCCATTTCAAATTCTCTGTAACAACAGGTTTTCTTCTATGTTTGCATTTCAGCTGTGGATGATTAAACAACAAGCAGCAGAAAATTAATATGTTAAATTCAAAGCTACAGAAAAATAGATAATCTCATTGTCCAGTGAGAATCCCTGGAATCCTTGAGTTTCCAGGAACAAAAGCTACAGCTCACTCAGGCTTAGGTCTTAGAGGAATTAACGTTGCTCAATAGCAAGTACTGATTGTGGGGTTTTTTACTAACCTACAATACAGAACTTGGCTAATACTTAAACAAATAAATAAACCTTATTTATATTTAAAGAAGGGAAGAAAAAACTGAGAGAGGTCAGATGTGCCACAGAAAGCAATGAATGCTATGGATTCAGAACCACATCTGAAAACCTCTTCCAGGTCCCCAGAGACAACCACAGGACGCTGCTCCCAGCCAGGCAAATTGGAAATGTGAACAATGACTCTGGATTTTCTGTTAAAATTCGTTGGGTTTATTACTTGGTTGTGTTTTTCCAAAGGACACTTTGCACATAGAAACCCCAGTGCAGGCTCTGGGTGCCAAAACCTCTCCCTCTCCTGTTTAGCAGCACATATTGATACCGTAATGGAGTTTCAAGGACCTGGCCAAGATCCTCCTGACAGAATGAAAGGATTTTCCTTGGGGCAATGACACCGTGACCAGACCTCACTGACGGCTGCACAGTTCATGGGCAACGTGGAGAGACAAGGACCTGAAGGAGCTCAGATGCTGGCAGAAGTGATGCCAACTATTTATTTGGGGAAAAAACCAACAAACCAAACGTGACTTCTGAAGTGCTCCTGGAATCTCTGCCTCTGGAGACCCCCTTCCTTGGATAAAGAGCAGTTTGCCCTACTTACACCGTCAGTCCAGAGGGATGGGGTGGGGAAAAGCAGACAGGAGGCCACCAATCCCCCTGCCCACAGCACTGGGCTCAAGATGCATTCCTGCCATTGGGTTAAGGGGAGCTGGAGACAGGGGTTTGCCCCTGACAGGAGCAGGGAATCCCATATTCCCTGGGCTGGAGGAGGCAGTGGCACCTCATACATATTAGGGGCAGAGGCTTCTCTCATGTGCACTGCTGAACTAGAAATACACAAAGGCAGGGCTCAATCAGCCCGTGGACAATTAATGTTATCACTGGAGCAGCCTCGTTTCTCCCACTTGGAGCTCACCCATGGCAGGGAGGCACAGAACTGGCAGCCACAGCAAAAACCTTCCTATATTTACATACCTATCCCTTGAATGCCCTGTTGATGTCCCTGTGAGAAAGGACTCAGTAAAACACTGCAAATTAATGGTATAAGAAGCAAAATACATTCTGCGCTGCATGGTTTAAACAAAAATAGTTTCAGATGGGGAGACACGAAGTAACAATATAAAGGCAGAATGAAACATTTTGATCTGCTGAATGGCTTTATAAATATTTGAGTATCATTTATTTATGTTTTCCTTCTTTTCATTGTAAAGCAAGGTTTTCTGACAAAAGCCCTCGTTCGGAGAACACTGTGCTTTATTATTTAACTTCCTAAGAGCAACATCAAAGGCTTGAGTTTAAAGCTTTAAAACAAATGAACTATTTGCAATATTTTAAAGATTTAGAGATGAGAAGAGGAGTTCTCCACAGCTCAGATCTAAAGGCTTCTGTGGTCTGCGCTGGGCAAGGAAGACACAATAGCTGTGCCAAACTCTGGGGAACAAAATCCCTGACATCCTTTTGCATGCACCAGCTGTAGCATGTGCCCAGGGCTGCCAAGATGCTCCAAGTTCAGTCATTCTCCCTCTCACCATTGCATTTCACCTGCAGTCACCCTCTCTCCTCTTCCAGCCATCCCACCACTGCTGTCAGGACCCCAGACTGGGTGCTGGGTGTCACCTGAACCACAGGCAGAGGTTTCCAGCAGGGACAGTCTGCATCACTGGCACTGCCCAGACAGGGATCCGTTCCTGTGCTGGCTCTGCCATGATACACTCTGAGTGATCCTGCCAGAAGAAAATTGGCCTGGGCCGTGTCTGGCACCTGTACCTGTCATGGGAACATGTGGCTGTTCCTGGCATTTACACAGCAGATAATATGACAAATTTCTCCAGCTTTGTAAGGCGTTGAGACAAAGTCTGGAAGCTCTGCTGAAGGCAGCTTCCAGTGCTGCCCTGATGGATCAGGTCCTTAAGACAAGGCACAAAAAGTGCCCCCACTCCGCAGCCACCTCTGGACACCTTTCTCCACACACCCAGGACACAGAGACCCGCACCCATCCCACCTCAGTCCATTCTCCAGTGAACCAGCTTTGCTCTACAATCCAGACTGTCACACAAACAAAGCCCCTCAAGGCTTGTTCACGTGGAGGCAAACACAACAGAGCCCCAGGGCCCCCAGGGCCCCCAGTCCCACTGAAGCCAGAAGCTGAGGGACTGAGCCAGCAGCAGATCTGGTCTTCATTTCATAACCCATCCCCTGCTTGCCTTTCTCTAATGCTTAAATCCGTGATGTGCTCAGACACCACATCTCCCTTGTATCTTCTGTCTGGTCCCAGTCTCTCCAGAGCCAGGGCAGGCTGAGTTGTGCTGCACAAATCCTGTTCAGACCTCAGCATCACCCAGCAAAACTCACAGCACTCCTCAGCTCTCACAGCTAATAAATGGGCAAGAATCAGAATTTGCCTTTTGGTAACACTAGTCACCACAGCTGCAGTGAGTGTAAATCTGCAGAGCTCCACCAGCTTCACTTTTATATACAATAAAAATATAAAACCTTCATTGGGTGTTATGCAGTTTGTAAGAAAATCCCTAAATTAATTTATTCGAGCGGGAAATAATTTAAGAGAACCTTAACTTTCAAACCTATGCCAAGATCATTTCCTTATTGGTTTGCTCTGAGACAACTTAGTTTAGGTCATACAAACTTTAAATCCCTCAAACACGTTATGAAAATCTCAAATTCCACCTAAACTGGCTGAAATTATGCAGGCACCTTTAAAAAAAAAAAAAAGCAGTTTGCGTTTTAAAGCAGAATGGACTCAGCCATCCATTAAATATGACAAGGTCTGCATTTTATTTAGACATTGCCATTAATAATGAAATGATGTATGATTTCCATTCCTGCAGTTCTTCCTTCCCTCCACAATCAATTATACATTTAAGAAAATATTTACTTGTTATAAAACTCTTCTAATTAAGCATTACTGGTATGAGTTTGAACAAATCAGGAGGTGATCTCTAAGATGCATGACAGAATAGGATACTGTGCTTCAAAGAGGCATTTATTCCTGTCTGCTAGAGAAAAAAAATCCTCAAAAGTTAAAGGGATGCAAGGTTCAGTGCAATACTGCAGATCCCACCATATTTGACCTCAAGAGGTAAACCTTACTTGTGAGAAGGTCCTTTGGGCTACTCATGTTCCTGAAGCAAACAGAATTTGACCCAAGAAAAATCACATGGGAAACTATATGTGTATGTATGAATGTTGACAAGGTGAGGAAAGACCTTCCCAAAGATTCCGACATTTCCAAGTTGTTCCTGGGTGAAGAACGGGATCCTAGAAGTAAATTTTAGAGTGGTGGCAGTGCCCAAGCTCTCTTGAGACTGCAGGGATCACTGCTGTCCTGGTGAGCACAAGCTGGAGCTCGGGGGCTGCCCTTGATGCCCATGGCGACATTCACAAACACACCTTGAATTCCCCCGTTGAAATGATTCCCTGTTTTCTGGGCAGCTGGCACAGAGGGCTCCTACTGTGGGCAGGGAAAACCCCCAAGGGCAGCCGAGCTGTGCAGGTCAGCCAGCTGTGCCCCAAAGTCCGGGAACGAGGAGCAAACCCACAGCAGTCACAGCTCCTCCCTGCTTCCCAGGGCTCACCAGAGGCCCTGGAAAGCAGAGCACAAATCCCGGCAGCTTCAGGGAAACCTCTCCAGCTGTGCCCGGGCAGCAGCGCCCTTCCCAGCCCTGCAGAGGCTGTGCGCTGCCTCACGGAGGTGGCGCTGGAGGTAGGAAGGGAAATGGAGAGAAAGTGGCTGGAGGCCAGAAAGCAGCAGCCAAGGAGAGAGCAATTAGGATGCAGGAGCTGCCAGAGATATGGCATCACCAGAGATTTACTGTGCGTGCACACCTCCCTCCCTGCTCCCAATGTACTCGCTCTTTCTTTCTGTCCATATACATACAGTAAATCTTCGGTGACTCCTTATCTCCCAGCCTGCTTCTAGATCCTAATTGCTATCTATCTCTGTCTGCCTGCCACTTCCAGGTCTCCCAGCCTCTTCTCTTACAGCTCCCAGCCCCCCAGCAGCCTCCCTGGTTTTCCCGCCCCCTCTTCTTCCTCTGCCTGCACGCAGGAGGGTTCTACATGGCACTGGTACAGGAAATTCCCCCTTCTCAATACAACATTGCACCCCAAAACACTCAAGAGTATACTCAGCTCACGGCACGAGGCTGCCTGGGCAGGGCTGAGCCGTGGGAGCACATGGGAGGAAAAACCTGTTCCAGAGGAGCCCAGCTCTGCTCCTGCCACACCAGCCTCTCCTTCCCTGTACCACCCAACCTCCTTCCCTGGGCATCAGCTGGCAGCAGCATCCCAGGCTGGCAGCAGCATCCCAGGCTGGCAGCACCATCCCAGACCAGCACCGCCAGGGCAATCAGAGGGCGCCTTCCGCGAGGCTCGGCACAGCCCTCGCTTGGTTTCATTTTTATTTACTACTATTCTTTACTACTATTTATTTATTCACTCCTATTTTTATTTCACTTTGAACATGCCCAGCTGTGTCATCTTGGTTTTGCTGAAAATGTAAACAA
>VYXC01013401.1:78994-130765 GCA_013397175.1 Platysteira castanea | reverse complement strand
CAGGAAAAGGCATCACTAGCATATGACATGATTTTTTGTCTACTTATCCAAGGCATTTGAGTTGTCATTCACATTGAATGTTGTGTTGCTGTTGAGGCAAAAAAAGCAATAAAAGTGATACTGTAGTAATATTCAGAAATATTTGAATGCCTGAACTCATATTTTCCTTGAATTTAAATCCTCTTTTCATCATAGAAATTGTAGCATTTCTCTGAAAATAAGTTATAAAATATAAATATAAAATAGAACTTTCAGAACTAGAGATGACACATATACTGGGGCTTCTAATTCCTTTTAATATCATTCTGTAGATTTTGGCATACTAAACTTGCATTAATATTTGCTGAAATACATAAGAGATGCACACACTTCCATTCAATCTTTGGGCTTTAAACTTTTTGAAATAATAACTGAATAAAGGACTTCACATACAACAGAAAATTTTAGTATGGGTACAAAGCAAGACATCGTCATTAAAAAATTTCTGTCTACTGTTCCCTAACAGGCTAGGAAATTTATTTTTCCTTTTTCCAATCCAAGACTAATGAGACACACATCCACTTTGAAAATCCTCATTGGGAAAAAGAGATATTAATAGTTGCATGCAATGGAAACTGGACAAATTTGAGAATGTAAATCCATAAAGATTACTAAATTCACATTATGGGGCTCAGGGAATCAGAATTCCCAACTGTTGATGTATAAAGGCTACTTGGAAAACAAATCAGTTTATCTGCCGTGCTATCCTATTCCCTGAGCATCTTATTTTGGCCACCAGATGATCTTTGGTCTGACCCTATACATTACCTGGATTTCCCGTGTGTATGGGATACGTTAATAATTCTGAGGAAGCCTTCTGTGGAAGGCTGGCACACAGGAATACTGACAGGACCACAAACCTTTCCAGATTATATTTGGATGTGAAGAATTAAATTATGTAGCAACTAGGTAAGTCCACTTGCAGTTATAACTCTGAATTTACACATCAGCAGTTAAAAAAATTGCCTTCAAGAAACCTTTTTGAGTTGCTTAAATAAGATACAGGCTGAAAGCATGTAAAATTGAAGTTCTGGATGCAAAAAGAAATGCAAGACTGATTCTTTTTATATATTCTTAGTTTTGTCACAGTGAACTTTACAGTTTACAAATCTTTATTAAAAATTATGTGATTTTAAAAAGAAGCAAAAAAAAGTGACTTTATTTAGAAGTGCACATGCAACAACTTATGAAACTAGTTATAAATTAATAACTCAGGGCAATACCTGTCCTCTGGACTTGTACTCCACTTTTACTCAAACTCTTCATATAACAAGAGTAGTTAACATACAAATTTTTGTTAATGACACAGATGGGCACCTGCTGGTTTAATACACTTGTGAATTGAATTTGTTTCCTGATTTTTAAAATCAGATCTTTGTGAATGTTATGATTCTTTTAGGTTGAAGTCTGACAGCAATTGGACATGCTAATGTTCCTTCAGTCCAAGTGCACCATTTTGAAAATACAGTCAGATTTTTGTTCTGAATTAATAATTCATATTTCATAATTTTTTTAATGGACCAAAGGAAATGATACAGTTTATTCTCTTAATTTTGTCTGTTGGTTTGGGGTTTGTTTTATTCTTTGCGTATAGGAAAAGCTACTGATTTTAAAACACCATACCTAACACATCAAAATATGTGACATAGAAAATTGTAAGATTATGTGTTTTAAAAAGATAGTATATAATAAGGTATCAAAATTTTCTGCAATGTATATTAAATAAAAAATAAACGGAAGAGTAGTTGAGAACCAGCGGTAGAGGAAAAAGTAGTTTTCACTGAAATTAAGATGAAATACCCCTACAAAGTACTTGTTTTGGATCTTCATTATACTTGAAGATTTGAAGGGGTAGAAAGACCTAATGTTGTCCAGGAAACTGAAGAAGCTGACATTAAATACAGCCAACTGGGAAATACACTATGCTGAAAGTACTCCTTGGAACACAGGAAAATAAATTTCCGTTGAATCTTTGCATCAGATTTTTTTCAGGAAAGAGCCTGCCTTGGATGCAAAGGTTGCTAAATATTCCATTCATAAACCAGATGTCTGTTCTTCCTTGAGTCTGTAAATTTTGGAATACATTTTGCCTTCCATCTACATTCAGGACTGCGACAGTATCAAAGGGAGTTCTGCAATCTGCATCAGTGGGAGGCTGCCTGAGCTAGCAGCTGGCACGGAAGACTTGGACAAAAGCCCAACTTCCCTAAGTCAATTGCAAAACCTTCATCAAACTGGAAGTTGATGTTCAAATTATTACTTTTTGAGGGGTGCACAATGCTTGGATCAATTCATAGCATGACAGTGGACATACTGCTTTATTTTCTGATCATTTAGTTCTCCACTTGTCAATTCAGTATGTTCATTCATATCCACCTCAGTGAAGTGATTTGAAATTCATAGATGAGGCAGGTTATATAACTGCAACTGTCTAGATCTCATGAGTATTTGCAGTGAGAATTGACTCACTGAGATTTGTACATGTGTGCACACCCACATGCTCATACAAACCCTTCCCTTACTGCTTCATCCTAACAGATATAACTACAGGTATGGTTCTTTAAAAATCCAAAGTCTTCCTCCATTTTCAAATTATTGGTTAAAAACTGGTGCAATGTAAACATGGAGTTCCTTTTTTAAAGCGTAATAAAAGAAACAAAAGTTTTAGTACATGGCATTTCAAGTTATCCGGTATCAATAGTCTGTTTTTAACACTGGTGAACAGTTATTGCTGTACACACTTTCTTTTTAAGAGCAGGATACTGAAATCAGGAGTAGAGGAAGAAATCCTACAATATGATTTTTTAGAAAAGAGGCATATGGTATTCACTCTGCAGCACAAAACGAGCTAGAACAAATACAATGGGAAAGCAACTGAGAGAACAGCAAGAGACATACAATTCTATTCAGAAGATCAGAAAAGTGCTGAATAATTTGTTTTGCTACCATTGTGTGGGTGTTGATTTCCAGTACAGAAATATGCATTCCTTCTTTGATTCCAGCAGATCCAAGCACATGTTCTCTGAGCAGTTAAAATCCTGATCAAGGTCAAACAATTTACAGCAATACTCAGGTACACTTCATAAATAGAAAACAGCAATTGTTGGTATTTATCTGGACAGTCAAGGAAAATAGAGAAGGTATAAAAAAATACTATTCTGGTGTCTTCAATGAGAGCTATTTCTGATCATATTTGGTGTATATTTGGGGCTTTACTTTGCACTGTGCATTTGAAGTACAATGTAAACATAGAATAGTAGTTAATATACAATAAACCTTATTGCAATGACATAAAATGGACAACCTAAAATAATTTCTCAACTTTGTGTGGTAAATTATTGGCTTAATAAAGTAAATTTATATGTAAAAATATATATCAGCACTAGGAATTTAACACAAAACATATTTTCCTCATTTCTATTACAAGTATATATATATAACACTTCAAAATACAAATAATTCTTAAAAAGAAGGCACAATATAGTTTTAAAACTTAAAGTATTAATGTGCATATAGGTTATCAAACCTATTCCTCTGTTGAAAAAACTCACAGACATATGGGGTAAGATCATCTAAAGGAACAGGGTAAAAGATTAGAAACGAAAAAAAATCAAGGAGAAAAGCAGCCAGTGTTCTTCCCAGTCAGGTTGCCTGCCTTACATAAGACTACACTGGTGTATCGGGGATTCCTGCACAGCTTGTCTTCTGTCTTACAAGCTGGGCTTTTTTTTTTCCTCTTATAAAATGTCTTTTCACAGATCTTAACAGAATTCTGTATTCTCAAAAAAAACCTGGTTCAAGATATAATTCATCACTGAATATGTATGTGTTCCAAAACATTACCCATGTATGTTGCTAGTGGTACAGAATCCAAAATTCATTGTGTGCCTAATTATAAGTTAAGATTTATCAGAAACAAGGATAAGAATTCTTATGTATTTGTATAATATAATAATTTTTGCAGCACTTTCTTGTATTTTGGGTTCATGCATGCAGGGTGACATTTAAGAAAAAGTAGATGCAGCAGCCATGAAAAAAGAACCAACCAAACAAAAAATGAACCAACCAAACAAAAACCGAACTGTTACTGTATAATCACTACATTGAAAACCTTTACTGACTCAGCCTCTCAGATGGACTACTTACATCAACATTTTCAGGACACTGTTTTAAAAACAAAATTATTCTCATGCAATTTTCAGGCCTGAATTCAAGAGAACAGAACATTTGAAAATAGTGGAAACTGCAAAAATGCAGTCAATTTCAGTCATCTGAAATAAGTCAATGAGTGTCTGCCATGTTTACAGTAAGGACAGTTAAGTCTCCAAGAACAATAAGCCATGTTATTTGCACTACAAAAAGCTAAAGGAAAATAGATTCTGTAAACATGGGTTCTCTAAACTAATGGATTCTTTTCTTCACATTTTGGTCCAGAGAACAGATTAAGAATCTATTTCACAAGTAAAAGTGAGAGAATGCTCTTACAGATAACATTAATTACATTTATTAATTGTCAAAATTCACTTCGCATTTTTACGTCACCATTTTGTACGTTATGAATCCCTTCTCTATATTGATGGTGGAACTTTGACACTTGCAATCTAAATCTGAAATTGTAATTGAAAACAGAGCATATTATCAGACTGTATGAACCAAGGTTAATGCACTTCTCTTCCCTGCCTTTTACTTCTTCATGTGTCAGTCAGAGAGTAATTTATCTACTGATTTCTTTGTGGGAGTCAAGTAACTGAATCACAAAAAATTCTGAGCTCCTTTTTAAGATCTGCTCCTTTATCTGTGACTTCAGACATGTCACTTAATCTCTTTACTCCATTTCGCTCTGCAAAAATGGAAGCTGTAAACCATTCCTTTATTTTCCTTCTTTCACAGAGATGACTGCTCTTCTCCAACCCTATTTGATATTGAAACATGGGCTAACTTAAAATTCTGTGCCGCAGAAAGGCACGTTCAGGTAGAAGTACCTGAGCTAGCTTTAAGGCAGGTATCTCAGGTGTGGCAAACAGTCTAATTAGGCCTGCATGGAAACAAATCTCCAGAGATCACACAAGCCATGACCTACAGTGCTGCAGTTTCACCACTATAGGTACCCTAGCTAAATTAAATAAAAATTAAAACTGATTAGGCTACTACATGCATAAATAAATAGTAGGTTTGCAGAAATCAGGGGATAGGGAGAAGGAATATAATGAAATATTTCTAAGAGAGCTGCAAGAGACAAGAGAGAACTAGTAGAACCAGGTGAGAGGTAATGAAACAGAACAATGAAAGCTCTGTTTAGAGATCATATCTGTAATTAATGACATAGGAATTAGTGTGAAAAGGCTGTAATTCAAATTGGAAGAATACATCTCCAGCTATCCCTACCTTTGCCAGAAGAAATAGAACCTAGGAAGATTTATAATTCAGAGGAAAGGTAAATTATAAGGAAACATAACAATTTATAGTATTTAAAAAGTAACATAGAATGCTTCCATGCTCTTTTTCATAATGAAATAAAGGAATAGTCACTAAAACAGTTAAATAGAGTCAAAAAAACCAAACCCGAAACAATTTTGGTAGCCTTCAGAGGATTTCGTTGTTTAAAGACATCCTCCAGACCGGTAACTTGGCTTGTGATAAATTAATGGGATTTTAGTACTACTATTATTATTATTATTATTATTATTATTATTTAGATAACCACATGCTGACTATTAACTGTTAGGGTCAGAAGGAGAAGTAATTCTGGAAATTTCTGTCACAGGGGTTTTTTAATTTTTTTTTTCTGAGATGTGGTATTAGGCATGGTCAGAACTAGAAAGTTATGACAAAACACCAGGAAACTAATTTACTATGGTAATGTATTTGCCCTTGATATAGAAATATGAATGAAATGAAAATATTCTTCAGAAAATTATTGTGCAATTTACATTAAGACAGTACCATTCTAACAGCAAAATCAGAGAAGGCTGCAAATATGAGCAGAACTTCCTTGTAAGGAAAGCTTCAAGGGCAGGGGATAAATTAACTCAGAAGTTACTTTTGGTTCTGCAGATTTTACTAATTAGCAAGATCTTTGCATACTGAATTTTCACAGTCAATCTGCTAACATTTCTTTTTTTCTTCTTTTTTTTTTTTTCCTCCTGCATCTGACACCACAGCTAATCAGCAGAATAAAACTTCAATCTACATCTGACAGTCATGGAGGCTGGTAGGCAATGTACAGCATATTCTGAGAAAATCAACCCCCTTACCCCTTTTTTTTTCCAATTTTCCTGGTTTTTATTCTCAGCTGAGAAAATGTAAAGAAGCTCTTAAGAGCAAACAAAAAGTTCAATTTCCTATTTACTCTGCCTGTGAACGGAACCTTCTTAAATTTGTCCTAACTGTAAAGATTACTTGTTTTCCTTAGTCATCTAGGTTTGAAAAAAATTAAGGAAATGTAATAGAAGGTTTCATGTACTGTGCTGAAGATTATTATTTCAAATTCTAAAATGAAGTAAATCTAAAGCAATTAGTTATAACTGCTTTGTTTCACACTAACTTAAATTAAATGGTAAATATTTGAAGTAAAAATTAATAACCAAGATCACTTCCAAAGTGCTGTTTCCATGGAAAATTTGCATGAAAATCCAGTATAAATCCTGATTAGAACCTAACCAAGCCAAATGCTGAAGATTATCTAGATTCCAATTAAATGTGACAAATGAATGAACTTCAATTCCAATTCTATTTCTGTCAGAATGATCCCTTAATATTGAAGACTACATTATCAGAATTTGACCAATACAATTGTGCTTAAAAGAGTTAAAATACAAGTGGACTTAAGAATCACATCACAGAAAACTCTCACTCAAATATCAGGTATTACATATATGAAGAAAAAAAAAAGTACATTCCATCTTGTTCCATCATTATTTGCAGATTAATGTTAACAGAAATTTCTAGAGGCAGATGACATGCCAGGGCTGATATCTTGTTTTTAAAATGTGACAGCAAAATTCAGAAGTCTGTAGAGTACGATTTTAATCACAACATCACCCACCTTTTAAAGGTCTCAGTTCAAGGTTTTATAAAGGAGGAGGAAATCTTGACTATTCTATGCATGTCATACCATGCAAAATTTTTTTACTGGAGATTTTTTTTTCATTCACTTTCATTCACCATGAACTAATGTATTTTTCCACTTCTGTTTCTATATATTAATTTTATAATACTATTTTCAAAACCAAATCCAAGAAATTCATCCTACCAAATATAAAAAAAGTCTTAAAAAAATAAAAGCATCTAAAATATTTTAGTTATTAGAATGCAATTCCAGTTTTTGCATCAATACAAGAACTTAAACTATTTTGCTTTAAATTATGACATTGCTCAAGCACTCTTCATTTTCAATTACACTTCAGTTAGTGTGATCTTCTTTTTCATTGGCTATCAAATATATTTAAAATTATATTCATTTGTTAATCTACAGTTTCTCCAGCATGGATCAGGAATATCCCATGTTAAAATACTTTCCGAACTCAGAATTTCATGTCTACAAATCCTCTACATTGCTAGATGTCCAAGATAATTGACAAATTGTTTAATTTTACTATCCTAACTACAAAATCTCACTACAAAACAGACGATAAAATTATCAGCCTAATTTAGGTACAAACTCTATAAGCTTTTTTTCTGACATTTTTTCCAGTAGCATCATTACCGTTTTTCCCCCTACCCATCCCCAGAAAAATGAAATGTAAACAAATATATTCATATAAACAACCAAGGAGAATATATAAATGCAAACACATAAACATACATTTAGATGGATAATACTGTTTTCCTTTTTAGTCAATTTATTTTTTTTGCTATTAGGATATACACTTTAAGCATATGTAGACTTCTGCAGTCATTCTTCAGTAATACATACTAGATTTGGAAATATCTTGCCATGAAGAATAACGTAGTTTTAATGGGTTGACATGTCTATCTCAGATAAAACCCCAAGAACAATTCAGTATTGAAAAACTAAAACATGCACTCAGCCAAATTAATTAATTCATTCTATAACGAAAATATACACCACCCTTCTTGCATGTACCCACCTATTACAAGTGAATTAGAAAACCCATTATTTCTTTGGTTATCAAAAATCTGTACACTTTGATGTGTATTTATTTTGTTGTTTATGGGCAAATGAAAATACAATGAAGTCAATCTCTGACTTCATGAAACTTTAGATCAAGGCCAAGAAGTGGAGAACAGTGAAATATTCATGTTTTATAAAATAAAGTTCAAAAAGAATAGGCCTTTTTGTTTTTTTAATCCTGAACAGTTTTAGATAGAAAGAAAAACAGAACCTAACCTGAGACTTATATCAACATTTTTTGGTTTCTAACAGTAGGTGAACTACTATGGAATAAAAAAGTATTTAGCATTTTCGCCTTCTACATAGATGGACCCTGAATTAAAATGAGATGTTGGAAAAGTCCTGTACAAATAAGGTGTGAAGAAAAGGAAAGTAATGCTCTACTATAAATAATGAAGGATGGACTTAGCATTGAGTTTTATTTTGAAAACAGTCTACACAACATTTTTTGGGAAAAGAGAATTCTCTAGAGTGGGGTTTTAAAATGCTATTTTCTTTTCCTGATGCTGTAAATATTACATTCTGGGAAATTTCCTAAGTAGTTTCTGAATCAAAAATGGAAGGAAATGAGCATACATGTTTTTTATGGTCTTTTATCTCAAATGAAAAGTATGTAATTTTATTCAATTACCGTTTCCCCAGACCTCTACTGATATTTTTTTTTTCAGTGTTTTAACGGCTTCTGCAGTATAGATTTTAAGTCATGTAAAGAAAGTGCTGTTTTAATTAGTGGTGTTATGTTCCATTATTTTATATACCTGCATTTTAACAAAGTTTAAAATCAAATAATTACAATTTTATTTATTTAATATATTTATTTATATTTTTGGACTGACCTTTCAAAAGTCTACTTAGTATCACTTGCTAGTGAGATTATGTGTGTGAATGTTGTGTTTGCCCCTACCATTTTCCATATGCTCTGCCTCACCAACACTGCCATCCGGCGTAGTCCTTTCGTAGTTGTCCTCTGGGAGTGGAAGGGCACCCAGTCTTGGCCCTGATGAACTCTTACTGCTTGGTGTTTCTGACTCCTCCAGACCGCTGTCATAGCAACTCTGCAATGACCCTTGATGCGGGTCCTGAGGCTGACTCACAACAGAAAACGTCACTCTACGAAATGGCTGCAAGAGAAAAGATTCTGAATGTCACTGGAAAGTTCAGTCTTTGAACAACTGATTCTCAAAACATGACTTAAGCAAACTAATATTTTAACATTTACCCGTTAAACAATTTTGTCTACATTAAAGCAAACAGAAAGTACAGTTCTTACATAAAAGGCCACTGGACAGAATATGCATGGAATTTTACTGTAATACACGGTCCAGAACCTTCACGCAGTTTATCACGTCACCTTTCAAATGGCTACAGGGGCTAAGAAAGCTGGTTGCAATTATTTATAAATTTTTTACACTTTCTCTATCAATCAGTTGTAATAAATTGATCAGATTTAATATCAGACTGCATAAAGGTACTTGACAGTGTGTGCACATGTATGTGTAAGATTGTGTGGATGGGTAAAAATGCTCACCTGTAAACTATATTGTGAGTATTATGAACATAGCAACACACCCATAAGACTTCTATTAAAGCACTTCCTGTGTTTCTGAAAGCTAGTTAACATGAGAAAGGAGCGGGGAGAAAAAGAGAGAAAAAAAAAAGAAGGGGACAAAAAAGTCTCTTAGGTCCTTTGCCGTAGAAGTCAGTGCCTGGAGACAGGGTGTGTTGCCAGCTAACTTAATAAAGCCTTTAAAGCACCGCGAGCACAGCTGACACAACATGCTTCCACAGGGACTGTACAAACATGGATTGTTAGAGATTTGTATTCATTCAAAATGACAGATATTACTGTTGCTCTGGAAGCCTACATGCTGAACTCTGCCACCAACGAGAATCCCAGGAAGTGGGAGGGTCAATCCTTCACATTTCAGGGGACACTGAGGGCATGCAGGATTTTCTGTGAGAAGTTAGGGGATTCTCCTAGGATTTGAACTACACTCAAGCAGCAATGATGCATTTAAAATAATTTAATGGTACGTTTGAAATTAACTTCTTGTTCAAAAGGCTAGAAAACCACAGAAAAATGCCTGATGTTCTAGAAAGCACCTTCTGAAACAAACATCAATAGATTAATTTTATAAGACACTATGCAAATTTTCCTGTGTTTAAAATGGGGTGTCTGACAGTGCTGCCCTTTGGATTCAGATGTGTTTCAAGCACTATGTTAGAATGAGACATAGGCATACATCACTCCCACTGGCAACTGTAGTCACTATAGGATGGAAATATATATGCAGTCTGGAAAGGAGAAAACAGCAACTGCAACCACGCACACAAGCCCTGAAGAACGGAAGTCCACATCAAGTTTACAAGTAGAGGGGTAGGTGGAGTTTCATTTTGAGGGTACAAAATTCTTCTGAGGGCACAAAATTTTGAAGATTTAAAGGTATTTAGTGCTGATGACAGACAGACTGGACAACAAATATAATGCTGAACCTTCCTGGCACAAGTAAATCAAAAATTTAAACAGGTAACTCCTTTTAGAAATACTTTACTGTAACTTTTTGATGGACTGAAACTTCATGCAATGAGAGGCTGTAATCTGTAACTATACATCAATTACTACTTAGCTGTGGGCCAATGACACAAAATGTAAATTTCAGAGATTTGAATTTGACCACCCCATAGGCTATTCCTGAATATCAAACTATTCTGGCAGTCACATTTGCACCAGCTGAGCTGTGATCAAGGCCCCTTGGCATCTACACACCTCAAATTCACAAAGTCACATTAGGTTTCCTTACTTGCTTGATCCCAAATTTCCTATAGCAGAGTTTCAGATGTCCCAGTCCTTAAAATAATTTAATCTCAATAACCATATAAAAAAGTAACAGCTTGAGCTGGTACCTCTGAGGAGGGACCTTGAACAAAGGAAACCCTGGGCTTTTATACTCTCATAGTCCAAGTGCATGAAAGTCTCTGGCTCTTCAGCTGCTGCTGTGTCTCAGAGCGTCTGGTCACCTGGATGGGCACAGGTCCCCATGCCCTTTATTATGCAAAGGGTTAGCAGTCTGTGGACTCTTGCCTGGTGCTCCCAACACCCAGAGCTCCCACTGCAGCTGCTCACCAAGCTACTTGTGCTGACTGTATTCCTCAGCACCAGAGGGACTTTGCATCATCTATAGTTCCTGCAAAAACAGTGATGTAACTTAAAATGGAAATTTGAAAAAAACAAGTCATCAAATATTTGGAACTTTATGTTCCATTTCTTACTGATTTTTTGGAAAGCAGTCTCAACTAGATCACAAGAACAGAACACCTGTTTATCACATCTGTAGCTACCACAAGAATCATTGCAAAGTTATTCAAAATAAGTTTTGGAACAAGCTATAAAAGATTTAGGAGCATCCTGTTCATCTTCACATATTCTTTTAAATATTCGTTACCAAGTTGCCATGTAGGGAAGAGATGTGACAGATGCAAAGTTGAGCTGTTTTATAGCTGAGGCTGAAAATTCCCTAAGAACATCACTACATATCCTCAAAACTAAAAGAAATTTTATGTACTTTTATTAAGTTGTTAAGAATAGTTTTTAAACGGATCTGGGTGTTAATCTTGCTTTTTTCTTAAGTGCTGTACTGAATAAGAATTATCTAGCAAAAAACTAACACACAGAGTATTCAGTTCAGTAGAGCCAATTCAGCCCTTTCCACAGAATATCAATGAGAGTGACACAATGATGATAAAATTCTTTCTGAAAGAATGATGTGCATGTTAATCATTATTGTGCAGGATTTATTGCGCTTCTACTTTTAGTAAAAACATCAGAATTCTGACCTTTCTATTGCATTACTTCTGAGAACCAGACCTTATCAGGCAAATGTATTGCAAATTTTGAATGCATCCTGCCTCATGGAATAATATCATGGCCTGTCCTCTCCCAATAAAAAGAAATAGACTTGGATCATAATATATGTTTGTTACCTGCATAGTTAGAAACACTCCATGCAATTAATATAAAGAATTTTAACAACAAAAAAATTAAATAACTGTATTGCGGTTGACTACTCCTTCCTCACACATCATCATCTCTGATATGCAAATTACCATATTCTTTAGACAGTATAATCTGGATGAACATTTGTCAGAGCAGAACTATTCATTATAAAAGATACTGAGTTTTTACATACTTTGAATATTTGGGCTAAATGAATTCTGGCACCTAATTTTTACACCCCAAAACTAGGACATCTTAGACATAAAGCTGTTGAACACACAGCAGTATGGGAGTGCTATGAAATGCCTCTGAAAAAACCCTGTATATGCATGTGCATGTTGCAGTTCACGAAACTCATAATACGCCTTTAATTGTTACTAATAAAAGCATTCAAGTTAAATGAGTTTAAATCTCTATGAACTAAGTTATGAGAGCTAGAATACTAATACATAATAAATACTACTTATGCATCAGTTACTATGAGTACAATAAGCCCCTTCCAAAAACAAGAACTTTCTTCATATACTCTAATGTTCGTTTATATTCTAATCTGCAAAAAACAATTGGAAGTTTTACCTAAAGCTCCATATTAATGATGCAAACAAGAGGGAAAGATGATAAATACCAGGATTAATATTTTTTTAAAGTTATTGGTAAAATGCTAGTTTTCTTATGCACTTATTGCCATGCCAAAACATAAGGATAGTAATCTGCATTTTAACAAGCAAAAACAGACCACATAGTAAATTTCGTTCAACCATTTATAAAATTACATCAGTAATTTCTCAGAAAAATGGACAGGAGAAATTTCCAAGTGCTGACAAATTAAGGCACCTACCCATGAGTGGAAAGGGTTGTGCTTAGCTTTATGAATTTTCAATGCACAACATTAACACAGCTGCATCCGCCACCACTGTGAATCAACATGGTAGAGCTACTTTTACCCAAATAAGTCCACTAGCTGTTCAATTTGTCCATTCCAGCAAAAAAGAAACCTTAAGCCTTTGTTAGTCTTTTGGTAGGGATGGCCCTTACGATATTCAGGTTTAGTCACAAGACTGTAGGTTTGATAATTTTCACCCTCTGATATCATACATTCTGAGAACAGCATATGGAGTTCTTCCTAATTATATCTGATCTTGGAGATGAACAGACCACAGAGAAAAGATACACCTTTGCATTATACCTCAATGGTAAATCACCAGGTCTTCCTTTTTCAACTCTATTTTTTAAATGGGATAGTTTCTTTTCCATAGAACAAAAAACACTGCAATGCCAAGGACATATACTTCCTGCTATCTGTGGTAATTGAGCCCTATTAAATTATTCTATGGTACAGTGTTTATCTTAACCTGTGTTAAATAATTCATCCTTAACCAAGCTGGAAACTAAAATTATATTTTCAATACATGAAGAACCCTAGTTTTGGAGCTTGAGATTAGGGACAGAGTTTGGATGGACTTGGTGAAAAGCAATATATCCATATAGCTCCACAAGACTTAATCATGACACTTTTTCACCATGATAAGTGAGATTTTTCTTTCACATCCTGAAGCTTGAAGTTTTGCATTATATTTCCTGATATTTCCCACTGCTCATGGATTATATTCTTTCATGATTTCTGTATATCAGTTGCTATCAACATTATAAACATTGTCTGTTCAAAAATGTTGGTGCATTTGGACTAGTAGCAGGGTGGCAGAGTAAATCCTTTTTAAATTTAACTGTTTAGGGAGCTAAGCTTGCAACCATCAACCATTTCTCAGCCAGTTACTTCACAACTTATTCTGTGTACAAAGTGTGCACACTAAAGTATAACTCTCTTAATTACTTAACACTTAGATAAAAACTGTAAGACTTCCAGGCCTTCTTGCAGTCACAATACCTACATCGCAAAACCATAAGGACTGAAAACATTTTAATCAACTGTAAAATGCAGTCTAAGATGCAACTTAATATGTAGAGAAACATTAAAAAATTAGCCTAAACTGAGAACCAAGCTAAAACAAACTATATTATTTCAAGTATTTCTATCAGTTTGTTCATCATTAGCTTGGACATTACCAAAACCCCTGGAATACTAGGAACTAAGGTTCTTATTGTTCCCGGAGTCTCAAATCAGATGACTTTCCACTTTAACAATGTATGATATCTTGGGGTATTTTCAGGAATTTAAGGTGGCCTAAGAGTGAGCTGGAGATCGTTAAGTCCAACTCTCCTGCTCCAAGGACAGTCAGATGGGGCACTTTGCCCAGGGATGTGATTAGTCAGATTTTTAGTATCTTCAAGAATGGAGACTCCATGGCCTTTCTGAGCAAGCTGTTCCAGTTTTGAAACTCTAGTAGTAAAGGAGGTTTCTCTTAAGCTTCAATGGAATTTCTGTATTTTCTGTTTATACCAAAGAGTGAAAAGCAATGGTGATGAGTCAGGCCTAAATAATATTATAATTCCTGTTATCTTCAGAAAGTCAATCAACGTCAAGCTGCTTGTAAGACTAATACAGTGACACTGAGATGTGTATAGGGTAGATCTGAAAAATAGGCAGAAGAGAAGTATCAATTGATCACATAAAATTCAAAGTGTTTCTTTAGCACTTGAATTCTGATACAACATGTCATTATCCTTTTCTTTCTATTCATTCTTAATTGCGAGAAGGTTGTTGGAAGACAAACAAAATATTAATGAATGATTCCTATTCTGCAGGAATAGTTTCAACCCACACAACTCTTTTCCCTATTCAAATCACATATTTCTACTGTTCTAAACTTCTGTCATTGTAGTTAATATAAAATTGGCAGGAAATTAAATTAAACAGGCATTATTTTTTCAGTGAGAAGACTGAAACACCTGAGATTATTATTAGAGCAGCAGGATAAAAGACGAGAAAGATGCTGATAAGAAAAATGATGGTTTTTTCTTCTATATTTAGCAAAATGTAGTGACAATTGTAGCTTTAAACACGTCTTGAATAAAATAAAAATATATATTACAGCTCTGCATCAGACATCGTCTGTGATGAACTGTAATTAGCTTAGCTATCAGGTAAAAATTCTAGACGCAAGAGAAGGACTCTCCATCATTATTTTCATGTATTTTGGTTTCACTTTTATTAATTTTACTTGCATTAGTGGTCTTCTGGTCATATATCAGAAAAGTATTTTGTTTGTTTGTTCTGTATACATTTGAAATACGCATCCACTAATATCTATTTGTTGAAGCCCAAGGCTACATGTTAAGATTTGCTATTCAGGGATAATATTTCATAATTCATTTTACATTATGGGCATAATAGTGTAACATTCAAACATACTTTATTCTCTTTAAGTTAAGTGCTTTTCTCAAATATATTTTGTTTCCTCTTATCCAAACTTCCTTTCTGAATCATGACAAGGACTTCTGAGCAGGCCAAAATTATTTTTATTCACCTAGCTACATGCATTAAGTAAATTCCTAATAATTCTTGTATCTATTATAAGTAAACAAATAAAAGGCATTTCTTTATTTCAGTGAATATCATCAGAGAAGAACCAATAATATGAAGAACATCTCTTACTCAAAGATACTCTCAAAGATACAACACTCTTTCGTGATAGAATCTTCATATCAAAATACAACACACAAGTTCATTTAGGAAAAATTAGACAAAATCTTAGAGGGCTTGTAGGCCAATATTCTTAGCATATCATAAGAGCTCTTACCAGTTATTGAAATGTGAGCATAAAGAAACCAAGAATAAATGAGAATCTGCATCAGAGATGGTAAAAATAATTGCAATAATATTTTAGTTCATCTAAGGTATGGGCTACAGAAATTAATCTCCTTATCATCCCCAAATTTGTACTTTGCTATCCTTGGAAAAAGTATCATGAAGCAAATACACTAGACCATTTGGATCAAATTCCAAAGAAGGAAATGATCCAAAAGCCTCCCCAGACAGCTTGAAATAAAAGGAGCTCAGTTCACAGTACCAGAAAAGCCAGTCCACAGTAAATCTCCACAGAATGCATATAGTATGAAAATAACTCTCAGAGCCCACTGTTTCACCATACAAATCAATTCCTCTTGTGCCATTCTATTTGCTACTGTAGACAGAGATAATTTTAAAAAAATTTCTTTCACTTTGTTTTGTTTCCCTGCACAAAGAGAAGCTTGTCTGCAAAGGGATCTTTGTCAGAACGCTACCGAAATCACAGATACAGGTAGCTAAAGCATATATGAACTTTTCAAAATATGAAGCCTTAGTATTAGCAAATCACTGAAGCACAAATAATGTCTTCTAGAGTAATGTAAAATATTCCTGCTGCTGAGATGAAATATTTTGAATAAATCTAAAGCACACCACAGTGTTCTGTATAGAAATGATTAGCTAAAAATGAAAAAAAAAAAAGTCTGTTGGAAAAATGACTGTCAGACCTATGTGGTGTCATTGTTTTAAAGGTCAGTTATTAATATTATTAAGAATATTTTGGTTTTAGTTACTCTTCACAAGACTCTAGCCCAATATGAACATAAGAGTCATAGCATCAAATTTTAGGAAAATTCAGTCATAACTCCTGGAAGAATAAGATGAAATTCTAAATGTGTATGAATGCATAAAGAAGACATTTCAAGTTTAATAGGGAAGATATACAAATATACTCAGTACTGATACAAAGATTCATTCATTTTCTGAGTGATTAGGAACAAGGATTTTTGCACTGGTCACCAAAATTGTATTGATGATGACATGCTTTCCAAAATCTGCAGTTGAAATGTTTTCCAAAATTAGATAATATACCCAATATTTTGTATTATTTTAACCTACAAGGTATTCCTCAGTGTTTCTTTATTGTTTATTCATCTAAGTTGTCCAAATTTTTCTTTAAACTTAAATTTCTTAAATTTAAAGGCATAGTGTTTTTTTAAGTGTTGATACATTTACTATAAATTGGACAATATAAGCTCAGGCATAAAATCTCAGATAATCAACTACACTTCTCTACAAAAATCAAAAGACAGAACTCTAGAACTCTCTCCCATCTTGGAAGATGTTTAATAGAATGGAAATATTCTTCACTAAATATCGAGGAATTTAAATTAACTACATAATTTGAGTTCACTCGGGTCAGATAAAATAAATGCCATCTTGACAAACACTGTAGCTCTGCAAGTTATTGTAATAAACATGTCACAGGCTCAAAATACAAGGCCTTGAAAGGGAAAAAAATTAACTTTATTCAGAAATTTGATATTTGGAAAAGTACTATAGATTGTGCAATGTAAGAGAAAAAAGAAGAATGAACGTAAAAATACAATTTGTTCCATTATTTCATTTTAATAAGGGTTACATACACTTTCATTATGACAGATTGTTGGAAAAATACATTTGAATGAGGTAGTTGAAGAAGAAATTGATAAAAGGTAATTACAGACAAAATAACAATGAAGTCCATGTCCGGAACTACACTCCAAACATATTTATCTATACAGTCACCTTATATAATTAAAACTCCTGCCAAAGATGTGGGGCTATTTGTTTTTTAAAATAAGAAATTAAAAACCTGCTGATAGCTATTTTTGCCTATTTTCTATTATGGCCGTCTGGAACACCATGCCTGTTGCTGTAGGTTAAAAGTTCCTCTGTAATTGCCAGTGATAGTATTCAAAGCAAATTGCTTAAAACTACTGAAATATGAAACTATTAGTTTACACTTGACTCAAAATGTTAGTAACTACTTGAGAATGTAGTTAACATATTAAAGGTGCTTTAAATGTACAACCTTATGAGAAGTACTGATATATTTACCTGTGGAATTGATTACAACCATCAACTTGTTATGCAGCTATTACTGGATGAGAAAACAGTGTAATGTCACAGAAGAACATGTTTGTGGTTGATTGCATTTTTTTCTCTTCAAAAGTCTAGTGGTGAAATTCTACTAAAATGAACTTGGTTTGGCTTCATATTTGGCCCCAAAAATGAAAGACATATGTTAATCACTCAAAATATTTTCATCATACACTTTAAAAAATCATCAAAGAACTTATGTATCTGAATAAAAGTCAAATTAATATGCATATGGTAAAACTTTATAGATCTGTTTTTCAGTGTTACTATCAATAGGTTTTAATAGTCAAGCTAGCTGAAATATTCTCTAACTGGTTCACATAAAAAGAAGGATACCTCAATTAAAAACATGGCTATGCATGTCAGATTTCACCACCAACTTACAAAGTCGAAGTGTAAAACTTCAGGTACAACAACCGTCATTATACAGCAATATGTTATGCAAAAATACTTTCTTCTGTTGATGAATGCAGGATGTCCTTCATTGATAAGAACCACAGAATGGTGCAAAGATTCCCTTTTAAAAGATTCAGGTCATTTGCTTCCCTTCCAAAACCCTTTCTGGATAGCTCAACTGTGGAAATATTTTCAGATATTTCTTCAGATTGGTTATTTGTTTGTTTGTGAGAAGGATGCACTAATTTTTGTTAACAGGAACATGCATTTGTTAGATCTCATGTTCCTTTAATCACTTTAAGGCATTCTGAAAATAAGACAGTACAAAGAAAAATACTCTAGGCTTAATAAATGTCTGGTTTTGATTGAATCTCTAAAGTAAATAAAATAGAGAAAAAAAGGATTCATGATACATTTTGTTATGTGGCTGATGAAGGATGAGTTCAAATTATGGTTCACTAAACCCTACAGTTTTAGTAGTCACTGCAGTCATCCCTGTCAATCACATTTTTGCAGATATTTTTGATCATAAGAACATTATGAAGATTATTCATAAATACACTGAGTCTCTAGAAATTTCTACAAAGGGATCACAAACTGGAGTTCATATTCTTTCATTTCACAGCTATAGACCAAATGGGTAGCTTTCAACATCACGAGAAAACAACCTGATAAATTTCCTGGAAGAAACTACAGGCCCAGACAACAATACTGTGATTGAAAGATAATTAAAAGAAGTCTGCGTTGTCTTTTCAGACATCCCAAATCATTCGTAGTATGCACTCTCTCAAATATTCATCTAGGAATGTTTTTAATGCTGTGACTATAATTCAAGACAGTCTTATGCTTGTTATCAGTTACAAAGAAGTTTTAAATATTAAGATGTTATTAAGAAAATATGACAAGGCGAAATAGATCTTCATTGCTTCTACCATTAAGAAGTGTCACATAGAGATGGAATGTTTTTGCCTAACCACCTTTCTTTCTCTCCATTACCCAAGTATGGGAAGTATTGAGAACAAAAAATGCTTTGGGCACTTGATGTAATTCCATTTTTTCATTGTACAGTGCACTGCAGAACATGGGGTGGAGGGACAAAGAACGTAAAGTTTTGGGATAATTAGGTGTTACAGAAAAAGAGTAACATTTGACTGAAGCAAAAATAGAATTCAAATAAAATGTAAGAATTTTTCATCCTAAAACTTAGTTTTTACTCTATTTTCATTCAGAAAGAAATTAGGATCACAACTTGAAAATATCATGTAATTTAGAAAAGAATCACATATTCCGCAGGGTTGGGCTGGCCTGCAGGTTCTGATAAACTGCATGGATAGCAAGTACTGGGATCCTCACAGGACATGGGTATTCTTAATATTCAGCAGAGCAATGACAACTCTTCTATTTTCTATCTGAATGCAACAGAGACAGCCTTTCTGGCAAGGAATCTGGGCTTAAGTCTGAACTTTGCTATACGTCTACGCCACAAACTGTTTTGCTGTGAGAAGTCACCCCAGCCAGCTCTAAATGAATTGCACTGGAAGGCCGTTTGTGAGCTTAAGTGCTTGGTGTCTCTATTTATGCAACACCATATAGTTGAATGTGTGCAATTTCCACTTTGAATGCTACAACTTTCAGGATTATTTCACTATTTATTCTTCATTTACTTCATGTGAATGAATAAGATTAGAGAGGTCAAACCCCCGGCTGATATAAATCAATGTACTCTTGTTGTCTGACTCCAGACGTCTGTTCTTTCCCTAGTTATACCAAGATGTTTTTCTTTTCTCAGACAAAACAACATAACGGGCAACAGTATTGTCATGGCCGCAGACAGTCTTGGATCTTGATTGCATGAGGCAGCATGCACTTCATAAAGCCAGCTGGCATTAGCAAAACACTTTCTGGTCAATGCCCTCTAAAAATAAAACAGTATCAATCTCACCAAGAGCAAACCCCTATTGCAAAGTCCAGAATTAAATACTGCTCTCCCATTTTGCTGCTTTATTCTTGCCACTATGCCATCTGGCCAACAAAATTATTTAGCACTGCATCAGCTTTATGTCTGTAACTTTTAAAGCACAAATATTTATATTTGAGTTTTGTCCAAAAATTCTCCTAGATAAGTGGTAGGAAAAAAGTTTCAGTTTCCAGTTCAGGACAAACAAAAAAGAAAGTGTGGGCAGATGTAGGGGAAAGAAACTTAATTCAAGAACTTTACAGTGAAAAAGAAATTCAATACTTGTGTGACTTTTAGACAAATTTGAATAAATAAATTATAATTGATTTCATGCTGATGTCTTCATCTTAAATTACATGGCTTTCTCAGATTGTTCCATATGACTATATGTTATTGGATCAAAACAGATGTAAAGCCAGAATCTGTGTAGAACTGAATGTACAGCTCTTCTTCAGAACTCTGAACGAAACGGTTAGATCAATTAACTTTTTGTATTCTTTAATTTCATGCCTTCAAAGATGAAGTAGTACGTGTTTAAATCATTATGTAAAAGGTAACAGAAAATGAACACTTTTCTAATTGTAAAATAATTAACTGATGCACATGTAATTGCATTTATCACAGTGCTCTTCAGCTAGAGGGAAGGAAGGTGGAAGGAAAGGAAAGGAAAGGAAAGGAAAGGAAAGGAAAGGAAAGGAAAGGAAAGGAAAGGAAAGGAAAGGAAAGGAAAGGAAAGGAAAGGAAAGGAAAGGAAAGGAAAGGAAAGGAAAGGAAAGGAAAGGAAAGGAAAGGAAAGGAAAGGAAAGGAAAGGAAAGGAAAGGAAAGGAAAGGAAAGGAAAGGAAAGGAAAGGAAAGGAAAGGAAAGGAAAGGAAAGGAAAGGAAAGGAAAGGAAAGGAAAGGAAAGGAAAGGAAAGGAAAGGAAAGGAAAGGAAAGGAAAGGAAAGGAAAGGAAAGGAAAGGAAAGGAAAGGAAAGGAAAGGAAAGGAAAGGAAAGGAAAGGAAAGGAAAGGAAAGGAAAGGAAAGGAAAGGAAAGGAAAGGAAAGGAAAGGAAAGGAAAGGAAAGGAAAGTTGGAAAGTCTGGGTTTAACTCCTGGCTCTGCACAAATGTCATGTTTTTCTTTGGCAATGTCTTTCACCGATCTGTAGATTTAAAACAAGGATTACCCTTTACCTTTGTCTAATGATTTCCTTGACCTCATAAGCAGACTTTGTAAGCCCATGGTAGAGACTGTTGGGAGCACAGATGGGAAAAACTGCACAAGCTAATGCAGGATTTCAAATAACTAAAGACATTTCGGGGGCCACCACAACCCTACGAATCCAGAACACGGGGGATATAGCTGAATTTTTTATGCTATGAATCTTCTTGGAAACTGGAACAAAAATGTATGTAAATTTCTGGCCAACAACACTACTATAAATATGCAAACATATCACTGACAAAGTGTTTCCAATACTGCATATCATTATGCAGATTTCTTTCAATTGTTTCCAAATTATAAGCCTCTGCAAATAAACACAGCAAAAATAACTAAAGGTAAGGGGCACATCACTAGGATTTTGCAAACATTGACTGTGTCCCAACTTCAAGAATGTATTCTGAGGCTACTCTGCCTCAGTGGAGCAGATGTGCTCTCAAAAAAGCTCAACTTCACTGAACTACAAAACTAGCAAAAACTACAGTTTCTATAGCTGCACATTTATGCTAGTATTTCAAATTTTAATTTTAAGATCAAACTTGAGCTCATGGATTTTCTTGGTCACTGTCCTTTAATTTAATTACCTAAATAGGGCATGACAAGCATCTAACAACATGGCACAAGTAGACATTTTTTGACATATGCAAAAATACCTGGTAAATCACAGGGAAAGAAAATAACTCTTAAAGTGTTGAAAGACAATTCTTTAAAAAAAAAATGTCAAAGTCCAAGAAAACTGTAAGAGACTTTATTTATTTTGACTTAATTTTCTATCCCATTTTAATGTAAAAAAGGAGAAACTATTATTATTAGGTATGTGACTATCTGGAATATTTCCTCTATAGATAAAAATACTTACAGTTTTTTGGTAAATTTGTAATTCCTTGAAACAATTTAAAATATATCTTGTTTTAAGGACATAATTTTTTATAACACTGAGACATTTAATTACATTAAAGCTGAGTTGCAAGTTGTCTCTGCAAGTGGTTTGGACAGCAAAATGTCACTTCAGGGCAAACTTCATTCAGGTGTTTTTGAAAAAATAAGAAAGGGATTTTGAAAGAATTTAAAACACTTTAAAAATAAAATATTTTTATTTCTTCTTTCTGAATTTAACTGGGTTTTATGCTGAATTGAGCAATATATGTTTTGAATATATGTTTATAAAAGATAAATGCTTTCCACAATGATTTTCTTAATTCCACTTTTTCCCCCTGAAATTTTCATTTTGATAAAAAATGTAACTTTTCAGATAAATCCAAAGTTTTTTCTTTCCCTGTATTTTTCTTCTTCCCAGTTCTTATAAGTGGAAGAACCCTACTGGTTTTATAAGGTGTCAGAACTCCTCTAGTTCAGTGCCCCTGCACAGACCCCACATGCTATAGTACTAATGCAGTGAGACTTTTTGGATAGAAAATCCCTCTCTACTTAATCCTATAGAGATAATCATTCACACAACTTTATTTAAAATATACACATACAACCTTTATGAAATTTCATAAACCTGCACACACATGAGTGTATTTACACAAAGAATCCCTTTTTCTATATTAATTGTTCTTTTGTTTTTCATCTTCTTATTTTTATATGAAACCTTCTGTATGTCTGAGATGCTGGTCTTTGGATAAACTGAAAGGACACTGATAGAGGTTACAAAAGCCATAATCCAGCTGTCATCCCATTCCCTATTGTCAGATGGATGTATCTGTCAGACACAATCTAAGATTAGTTTGTATCTTAATATCAAAGACAAAAATATGAGAAGGCTGTGTTCCTTTAGCTTTTATGTGATTTTCCTATCTCAGGTCTTTGTAAAAAGCAATCATAGAATCACAGAATGTTTGAGGTTGGAAAAGACATTTGGAGGTCAGTCATCTAGACCAATCCTCTCGCTCAAGTAGGGTCACCTAGAGCAAATTTTCCAGGACTGTGTCCAAAGAGTTTTTTAATATCTCCAAGGATAGAGACTTTGCAACCTTTCTGAGCAACCTGTGCAAGTACTCAGCCAACCTCTCAGTAAGTGTTTCCTCATGTTCAGAGAGAACCCCTTATGTTTCAGTTTGTGATCCTTCCCCTCTACTCAGCACTAGTGAGACCTAACCTGGAGTGCTGGGTCTGGTTCTAGAGCAATATAAAAGACAAAAATATAAAAAGAAAAAGACAGCAGGAAAAGAGTAAATCAGATTTCTGACTATCCATGTGCATATGTCTTGCCAAATAGTGTTTTGTTGATAAAACAACTTATGGGCTATGTGTATTTTGGATTGCAGTAAAACTCTTATGAGATTTATCAGAAAATTCTAAGCAATATAAAAACACAACTATACTGACATAAAAGGTGCTTAACATGAACAAGCATAGTTTCTAGGAATAATGCAATTATATGCTTATGTTTTTACTTGAGAAGTTCAGAGTACTCCAAAAGTACAAATTATTTTATGTATAAAGCATTATTTATAAATTAATCATTACAGATACCTTCATCAGGGAAAAAAAAAAAAAACAAACAAATTACAGGATGAGAAAAGTAAAGTGATTTCCCTAACTAAAAGGTTCACATTTTTCTTTGAAAAATCTAGGTACATTTGAACTATTGCATTTGGGGGGTGTGCATAGCTTTTGAGGTATCATATTTAGTGGACATACAGGACCTTTCCGTGTATGAATAATAACTTACCGTGTAACAATTCATATAAGTACAGAATAATTCAATTCATTGTAAATGTGATATGTTTAATGCTGATCTATCCAGTAAGTCAAGATGCTAAGTAATTGGATTAAAGCCATTGCCGATCAAATGGAAAATTGTTTTTTTTTTTGCCTGCTCATTTCACACTTTTGATAAAATAAGAAGTCAGAAGCAGTGAAGAGGTCAGGAATGTTAAAATCCTTGCTGTGATTAGTGTGTTTATGAGGTCACATAATACCTGAATATAATTCACATAGTGCAATTTATACTGGACTATTTTAAAATTATACTTCTCCAACTTTATCATCTTTACCCTGCACATTTAATAAAAAAACCCCCACAGGTTCAGAGGAATAACCAGTCATGACACTTGATGGTAAGGGAATTACATTACCAAAGGTATTACAGTACCAAAGGGTACCAAAAGATCAGGTTCAAATCATACCATCAAAAACGTACTCCAGAATTCCTGATCTCTAAGAATGTGACTCCCATGGCATCTATGAATCCAGGAAATAATAAGTGAACTTGCATTGCTGATTCCAAATTCCCAGACAATAATGCAGGAAAATTATTTCTAATATAATGCTTAGGCTTCACGATTCATGTTGAAAAACCTGGAAATCAACCTGTATTCCCTGCAAACTAAAGAGAACATATACAATCAAAAATACAAAGATGAGAAACCACATTCTACAACTAAACGCGAGGAATTGCCTTTTATACCAGCTGGTGCCTCAAGGTGGGCTCTCATGGCTGGCACAGTACTCTCATTTCAAGAGCTTAGGTGTAGTGAACAAATGGAAAAAAATCCTGTGGATTTAGATGGAAAGAAATGCAGCAAGTTCCTAACACATTCAACTAGTTAAACAGGTCTATCTGAGTCTGAAGAGATGTAAGATATTCCTCTGATAGGATAGTCATGATGGAATGTAACTGGTAAAGTTGGAAATCTGTCTGAAATCTCTAGGAGTGTTATTGCAGAGCACTGAAGTAAAGACGTGTTCATGGCTTTGTTTATAGCTACCAAACTATTTGGCTTGCTAATGAAACTTTAGTACATATATCAAATTCAAGATATTTATACAGTGTCACCCATGACACGATAGAGATGATTCAATTAGCAAGTATTTGATCCTGCATATAGCAGTTACACAATGCATTTTCTAATGCTTAAGTTTTCTTTCATATGCACATATTTCCAAGTCATCAGTACAGGAGATTCTCAGAATATTATTCTAAATTTGAATTCTTAGTTAAGACAAATGAACTCCATTGATTCATATTAATCTCCATTTTGGATGCTCCTAAACTGATATTTCATGATGAAATGCAGAATCAGACTTCTTTTTACTTAAAAGGAACTACATTTGACAAGGAAATAGCAGATTCAATCACATTCAGACTTGAAAAAGGGATAAGAAAGTACTGTGGTGACAGAAAAATTGTATTACAGGCACATACATTAACAATACAGATGGCCATGTTTGCTGTCAAAATACTGAAAAATGCTAAAACAACATTCAGTCAGAGCAGAAATATTTGTGGGAACCAAACTCAGAAAACATTATCATTCCAATGCTTTTTCATAGTTCTGAAATATAAACTTATGAGTCACTTGTACACCTTCGGACATTTTGTCAACTGTTTGAAGCCGTTACCTGTTAACTCAGCAATAGTACAATCATGGTAGTTTCCTCTGATAATTTATGTCCAACATTTTTAGCATTCAGTGTTTCACCATAAAGACAACTCTGGACATAGCTTTTTTGCAGTCAGTAAGTATCCACACTTCAAAGATATCAAGATCCTGTCAATACTTAAACTTTTTGAACAACATGCTTTTGACCAAGTTATAATTTTAGACTAGGCTATGACATTGCTATTTATGAGTAATTCAGAATATGAGTAAGTACCAGTAAATTCTGTTTGTCTGTTGTATTTAAGTAATCATAGGAAGTAAGCAAAACACAAGATGTCTGAATCTTCAAAGCAATAGACAATGCTTTAATTCACTTAACTTTTCATGTCGTAAGACAGTAAGACAGTGCATTCCTCTCTCCAGGCCTGTTGACAAGTAGTCAGGCTTTAGCTCCAACTGTGGTCTTTTACAGATGGTCAATGACATCTCTTTTCCTGTTCAGTCAGTGGCATCACTTGTTAAGATAAATACCAAAAATCACCGCTTTGTGATCCTAGGGTAGGATTCTTGACAGAAATGGGGCATGGAGACAGTTTTGGAAAGGATTCTGGTATTCAGCACAATTTAAATCAGTGTGACTTCACAGAACTTACAATCCTGTTACAAGAGCATGAGTGAGGTCAAAATCAGCCTTGCAAATTGCAAAGAATCTCTACTTTATTTAACCTCCTATATCTACTGAGAACAGGCTTCCTAATACATTCTGCTCAGTGCAAACATGGCAAGGCTAGACTGAAAGGGTAATGACAAAGGCTCTCTTTCTTTAACCAGCTCTCCAAAATGTGAGGATAGAGTTAGGGGCTGTACAACTAGCTCTTCCTGAAGGCATCAGAGAACAATCTAGAGGTCAGAAGAGAAATACCAACTTCCATTTATATTCTCATGGAAGAGTAATGGCTGAAGGAGGCTGATTTCCTCTTTAGGCTGTAAATGACATGCACATTGGTTATAACCAATAGTGAATTACATTCAAACCTCACAAGAGATTGAATATAAGAATACTTTCAGGAGCTACAAAGGCTTTGAAAAACCACAGAGGGCTATTAGAATTGAGGTATCTTTGTACAGGTCATACTCATCCTAATAACTAATCATTAATAATTAATAAAACAATTTTTACCTACTAGTTTATATAGAAATAGGTTAGGATCAAAAGAAAATTTGTTCTGTGTGCCAGCCTACACGTATTGAAGCCTTTCTAGCTGGTTTTCAAGTAGAGGAATTTATTTGGGTTTTACATATCTACCATTAACTCTGCCTCTCAATATAGCTATAAATAATGTTTAAAAAAAGGGGAGAAAAAAAAGACCAAGTGAGCAACTGAATTTTAAATTCCTGAAATGCATTTGCAGTAGCAAGCTGATACATTACTTGTTCTTTCCAGATCACTCTCTCTTCCAGCCATTGTAAATTGGAAGTAAACCCTTGGCAGCAATATGCCTTGAGTCTGCACTAACCTGTTCTCCAACATTTGAGACAGAAATAGGAACACTTAAATTGCAAGTGAGCAAGCACTGTAACAGGTGTCTCTTGAGGATGATGGGTCTCTAGCAAGTGAGCAAGTGAGTGCCTCCTAGGGGTTTAAGGGGCATGGTTAATTATTAACCTCAGCTACTGCAATTCTCCACTATTTAGAATGCATGTTTTAAAATTCACAAGGTCAGAAAATATCTCTGTGTGGGCGGGTGTCTGAGAAGGCTCTCAAGGGGAGAGGAAGGTAGTGCTGAGAACTACTTGCATTTACAGGGGTGGTGAGTGCTAGTCCTAAGAAAAACTACTTTACCTTCAAAGATAAGTAGTACAACAGAGAGGCATTTAAAAATGTGTAATGGAAAGAGTAGTCAATGGTTTTTCTCCAGGAATTATCTTTTTTGTTTTTGTTTTTGAGACGAGTGACTAAGAACAGCACTAAGTTATTTGTTTAAATCTGCTGCAGTTTTAGAGTCTTTTTCCTGTGGGTTTATTTCATACTCAGCTCTATTTCCTTCTTCATGGACATTTTATGGTAACATTGATTTCTTGTACTATTCTTTGAAGAAATTAGCATGCACATTCTGTCCCAGAGCTGCAATAATACATTTGTGGGTAAAGCAGCATTAAAAATATGACTGAAAGAATAGTGAGCAGGGCTGCACACAGAATGCAAAGACAGCAAGAGAAGTCCTGGCATCCTTAGAGTTATTGATCTTGAACCATCAAAGAAGGCCTACAAAAAACCTGAAAATCTATTACAAAGCTGAATTATGGAAGTGATTTTTTTTACGGTCTTCATTAGAAACATGAAAAGGGTAAATTACAAATCTAAAATAAATTAAAATGAATAATTTGTAAATTTTACAAGTGTTTGACATAGACGTCTTGCTTCCAGTCTCATTGTCTTGTTTCAATGCCATAATGCAAGATGTCTGTGAAATACATATTGACCCAAACTTAGCTATAGCAGAGATTTGCACTGATTTTTATACTATGTTCATGGTATGAAAAGGAATATTGTGAGTGCTTTCAGAATAAAATTTCAATGGAAAAGTCTGACATCTTTTGTTTCAGAACAATTATAGCATGTTGTTTGAATAAGTCAACTGGCTTGGCTGCTTCTTATTTATAATATTAAAATGAAAAATCCTATTTCGATAGTAGCAATAAAAATCAACCTTTTGTTTCCCTGAAAAACATAAATATTAGCACACTTCTTTAAACTATTTTAAACTTAACAAATGACATTTCCAGTAGCAAAGTGTTCCATGTGGAAAATTCTGGAAATGCTGCACTTGATGTAATTTCTTTGTAATGCTACAAGTATGCTATCTAGCCACTGAAAGTGATTTTATTTTATTTATTACAAAATTATCCCTGAGATCCACCCATACACCCTGTATTTCCACGCAGTCTTGCAACAAAACACAAATAGTGCACAGATGAGAACAGGAACACTACCCATAGCCACGTCTGTCTAAAAATCTCCATTACTTGTTCATTCAATCCACAGTCTGAGGATTCTTAACAGGATTAATAATGTGATTCATATTGACAGTGTGTACTATAAAGAAACAATTTTTAACATTAAACCAAAGTATTCTATGTGTTAAATGCATGTCAGGTTAGCACTGCATGAGCACTGTAGATGAAGACAAATGCACATCCCTTTGGGATGGCATTGATAAATACAGGATTCTTCATGTAGTCAGAAGTTGTAATATGTTCTTCTGTACATGTTATTGAATCCAAAAAATAAGTCTAAGCCTTTATTAAGAGCTACTGAATTATAATGGAAGATTTCTGGCATAGGCAGTTGTGGTCATCTGAATTTTGGTGAAGCAAGCCAGTTATGTAGGACATGTACTAAGTAGCTGATAACCCACAAATGTGTATTATATGATATTTATTGACATTCTTTTATAAAAAATAATTAGAAAATTTTGTATATAAAGCTTTAGAAAGTAAAAAGTGGTGCAAAATCATAATGGCTAAGTCCTCTTTGTAAAATAAACACTGACCTGGACTTCTATGATTTATTATCTTTTTGCTGTGGTAAGGACAGGCATACTGATTGTTTCAAATGGAAGTATAAAATCATTGTCTGGATAAAATCCTTTAGCAACATGCTCTCCTGGCAAAATACCCTATAAGTAAAATTTAGTTTTGAATTCCTCAAGCTCCTTTATTTTTTTGATTGAAAAGGTTTTAAAATAAGGAAGAGAAGAATGTAATATTTTGAGAAAGATCAAAAAGCTGTTTCGTGGGTCCTGGGAAAAATTATTATCAAAAGTAGGTGGTCTTACTAGTATGTAGAAGAAATTTATGTATGTAAGAAATATTAATAGCAGTATAAAATTGCACCAATAGGTGACAAACTGGAACTGCTTTGTGATAAACTTCAATTGAACTAATGAGATTAGTTTACAATTTGAAATGCAAGATGAAAGAATAGTTGATAGTTAAGTGTCAAGGCCTATGCAGACTGCCTATATTTCAGGAGAAATCAATGACCTGTTCCACTTGGAAAATTTCCATTCTGGTAGAGATCTTCATGGTTCATAATGGAATCCAAGGAATGATATTTTCTGTTTTGAGTGTTTTAGCCGTCATTAAATCAGGTATTATTGTGAGCCTTAATGTCTGCAAGCAGGATCACTTCATGAAAAAATTTCAGAATTTGGTCTTTGAGACAAATTTCATTGGTCATCATGCCCTTAAAGGCAATATTTTTTCATCTTTAAACCTTGATGATTATATCAAAACCAGAAGAAAAAACAAGAAAATAATACATTATTTTATCCTCCTGTGGAAACAAAATATCCAGACTAATTCCATGCCTCCCTAGAATAAAGGATTTGAGATCCAGATTTACTCCTGAAAAGCAAGTGAAACAAACAAACAAAACCCAAACTCCTTTATTTCTGCAACTGAGACAAAAATTTGTCATTGGACATGCTGCTTGCTACAGAAGTTTCTGGAGTGTTGTTGATTTCTAAAATGCTATTGAAATCTAAAGTGCTAGATAAGAATATTGGTATTATCTTACTTCAGCAAATTTGGGCCTAGAAGTTGTAGGTTGCATTTCAATAGGGAAAACAATGTTTCACTGTGCTACACTAGCAAAAAATAGTAGTACATTTTTAATTTACATTACTATTTTATCATTGGTTATGGGCCTCAAGTTCCATGTCAGTGTTCTAAATACTAATGAGGTAGCTTGGTCTTCTGCTGAACACAGGGAATAAAAATACAAACAAGATAAATAGAGTAAGTATCCTCTGTCGGATCAATATGGATAAAGTGACATGTCGAATACATATCACTGTAATTCTGGCTAGTCAGCTATTGTGATTCACTCTTATGCTGACTCAGTGCTGCAGAATGAAATACTGCCTCCCTCCCACTCCTCTCTCTAGTGCTTGCCAAATACCATTAGGAAATGTATAGCAATTAAGGTTAAATAACGCCATGCTACCCCACTCTGCCTAGAAGGCATTACAGAATGTCTCTGAAGTCAACTAGAAAGGAAGCCTCCCAGTCCAGTTCCAGCAGCAATGCTTAATATCTGTGAGGAGCAAGATCTGAGCAGATCCCTCCAGGAAAGTGAGCCAGGAACCCAGGGTGACTATGACACAGGCCAGGCAGTGACAGCAATAAGAGGGAGCAGCCCCATTGCACCTCAGCCAGGCAAGCAGAGAAGGGTGGTAACACCAACAGGTTCTATCAACAGCATAAGGGGCATCTGGCTAATGCCAGCTATGATCAGCCCAGAAAACCCAAAAAACGATTCATAAACAGCCATATCTGAGCTGAAGTGGAACTTGTGGGCTCACTTGTTTCAGATCAATTGCTGTACTAGTGCCTAGGATTTAGTGTTAGTAATGAGTTTGCCCCTATCATTGCATAAAACCAGTCTTTTTTTCACAGATTTGATGTGAAACAACAATCTCCTGTGCAAATTTTGAAAAAGGTATCCTTTATAATTTCATGTCCTCAGGAATAACAGTTTCAAGGTATATATTAGGAGATGTGGTGTTTTTTTCAAATAGAAAGGCTCTAGCTACCAAGGCACATTTTTTCAATGGAAAAAACCCAAAAAAACCACTGCTGCATCTGCCACAATATTTCACCTGAAACAGCCAGCAATAGAAGCCTTACTGCACAGGAAGATCGCAAGAGGTCTTCTGCTGTCTTGATGTACAATGAAAGGCAGCAGATTGGACAGCCTTTAGTTTACTCCGACTGGCATGGGGCAGCAAAGGGTAACAGAGAAAGAGAAATGTCACGAGTGCTCTCAGAAAGGAACATGAAGACTAGCAAGCATTATGCATATTGTCAGTAAACACCACTACTTAAAAAAACCCCATTGTCTACCACAAGCTGAATGTTCACTTCTGTTCTGCACAGACAGACCTAAAGGACAACAAGGTTTGTGGGTGCTTTGTTTTTCTTAACTACTTGTGGAAAAATTTCAGTTACACTCTCCTCAGTATCTTGGCACCTGGATATGCAACCGCTTAGTAGGGTGTCTGAAAACATTTGGCTTTAGCCTGTGACTCATCATGCACTTTAGGTGCCTGTTTGTTAATCAAGAATCACACACCCTGCTGCGTGTTATAATTTTCAAGGAAGCAACAGAACCATTAGTGTTGGGTGTTTCTCGTTTTATATCTCACATCCAAGTCAGAATTAACCAACACACCTGAGATTTAATTACTCTAAGCACCAGACCGTTTCAGTCTTGTGCAGTTCAGCCTTTCCCTGCCATTCTAGGTTCTTACAGACAGGTCCTAACAATTTCTATAGGCACTTCAGCAGTATTGCCTATGAGTTTGTATACACATTTGTAAGTCTGAATAACAAATAGCCTATTTTTTTTCTGAAAATCTCTCTGTGATCAAAGTAAATTTTGTAGGGAAAAAAGTAAGATTTAATGCTTCAAAAAGGCATGCATTTCAGACATATTTTTAAATTACACACACATGCACACACATTTCCTACTATAATTGTGGAATGTAAATAACATGAAAATGAGATCAAATATCAGAAATTAAAATATTTCCTTCTTTTAAAGGCTTTTTATTTTCAATAATTAAACTTTGTGGTTACAATGCTGGCTTCTCCTGGTCAGTTGAAACAGTTTTTCTACTTACTTTAATGGAAAAAAAATTAGGGAAGCCTCACCAAGTATACTTGTCATCAAGTTGTCTGATTAATAGACATAGATAATTGCTGGAACTTTAGAAGCACTTTTTTTTTAAAGAGAAATCTTATCAATCAGTATTTCATACTAAAATGAAAGTTTAATGGCAGCCATTCTGAAATCAAGTTGTTCAACTGTACTCTTTGCTCCCAATCCACTCTTAGTCTTGCTGATCTCATACCATTTGATATTGTCCCTCTGCAATTTAAGACAGCTTTAACTTCTAAAAGCTCCCAATAGAATATTAAAAGCAGTCTAAAATGGAAATTTTAAAAAAAGAATAAAAAAGGAGCTGTGATGAGGGAGCTAAGTGATATTTCAAGATCACCAGTATTATAATTCTTATGTATCTACCTGTATCTTGATGGATCATGAAACACCAGAAATTAGAGTAATCTGTGATACATATTTCAAAAAAATAACAGAATCAATTTTGACAAACAGTAACTAAAGAGCTAGAATGAATGTATTTTAAAAACACTCCAAACACACATAATAAGCTTTATGTTTACACTGAGGTAAAATTACATGTCATTGCTTTCAGATGCTGATTACCTGATTCATGTCTCCAACATTAATAATGTTGACATATTTTACTGATGGCAATTGCTGTCTAACAGATCAAAAGTCAGTGTGTATTTAGTCTCATAATATCTTCATACTTTTAAATGAAAGACACAGAAGCTTCTTGCTTCTGAATTACTAAGAGCAAAAAACAAATTATTTTTCTGGTGCTTTTAGAAGAAAAGGAGTAAGATTAGGCTCTAAAGGACTCTTATATTTTCATCTCATTTTGACACACAAACAAGTTTACCAATATAATCCAAAGACTGTGAAGTTAAGCCTTTTCTTATTTAAGGATAAAAAGCAATTAAAAACATATTACTATATAGTCCCATTTAGTTTCCTTATAAAGGTGCATTAATTGCAAGTCACAATTGAACCAACTTCCTGGAAGGGTTTATTCCTCAGGTAATTAAAGCTATTGCAGAATTAATATTTTTTATTTTGTCAGGAAGGTGCTAATTGTGAAATCAGAAGCATCCTACAGGTTAGGTGAGAAGTCAAATTCCTCTTTACACTCACACAAGAAATGGGAATAAGAGAAATTGCAAAAGGAAGCAGTGCAAAAAATGGTTTATACAGGGAAACAAAGCAATTTGAAGGACGAAGACAATTCAAAAGCCTTTAGGAAACACCATGAAATAAAATATATTTTGATTTTGACTGTATTTATGTTAAGATAGTGTGACTCAATCAAAAGTTTACATTATCCTACCATATTGCCACATAAGCACAGAGGGCAATCCAAATGCATTCTATCTAATCAACATTTATTGAAAGGAAAAGAATGGCTGGTCACATTACATGTTTTATCATAAATCACAGAGAGGTGCAAATTGCATTTTTTATACAAGAAGTTCTTGAGAATGTTAGCATACTTTTTAGAAAGTATACTATGTAAAACATTTCTATATGAAAACATGTAACGGGAAAATTTGCATGAAATTGTTACTTAAGTTTATGACCTTTTCTTGTCATGAAATATTAATTAAGTTAAAATTTCATGGACTATTTTCATTTATAGTTACCTTACTTTGATTAGGATTTTCTCTGAGGCAATATACTGAAAACACTGTTTACTATACATATTTTGAATATATAATCTAAGGTGGCAAACCCCACACATTTCTCCAGAGACATGTAGGCCATAAATTAGAATAGTATTGCTAATTAATTCTTCCTTTTCAATGGTTTTTAATATAATTTTCCCATTCCAAGTTGGAATGAAAAACTGTTAAGTTTCATATGTTTCTTACAAAATAATAACTGGAGGGGAAAAAATAAAAACAGGTCAATCAGAATTTCATTTTACCTATTCAAAATGTGTCATTGTAATGTATGCTGTACCACTATTACTAACGCATTTCCAGAATGAAAAGTCATTTTGAAGTCAAGCATTTAACTTTCATTTTCTAAGATGAAAAGCAGGAAATTTCATTATTCTCAAACGTTTGTTAAAAAAAGATAAATTTTTTGACACAAACATAGAAATGGTTCCAGCTAAGGCAAACTAGAATTTTCCAGATAATATAATAGAAATACTCTTATTATAATGTTAGATAGAAAATATTTACTTATTTTGTCATAAAGATTCATCTGTTCTTTGGACTTTCCCTAGGGTTCTCATTTTGGTTTGATATCTGCCACTCTTTGCAATTTGTACCAGTACACTAAAAAAAACCTGGGTACCAGCACTGGTGGCTTTTGTCTTAATGAAATCATCCACCAGTATTTGATTGTCTGTAATATAGAAATAATCCACAGAAACTGAGGGCATGAAAGATAAAATTTTGTATCTTTGTTGATTAAAGGGGCGTTTTTTGGTATTTTATTTTGGTATTTGGTTTTTGGTATTTTATTCTTTAAAAAAAACTAGCTCCAAATTACAGAAATAATTTTTCTTCCAATACACTGAAAAGAAGTCTTTTAACCTTGAAAAACCCCTGTATCTAGAAAATCCATTATCTTCTACTTGTTTTAAAACAAAATAATTATAATAATGAAAAGATAAGAAACATGAACGTGCTTAACAAAAATGTGTGGTTTACCCTTTCACCTTATCTGTCTCCTAAATTTTTCTGGTCAGGGTTACAATAATGATATTTTACTAGCTTTTCATTTGACTCTTTTGAACAGTAGCTAAAAATATGTGCCAAGTATTCTTGGCTACAAGCAACACCTTTGCTACTTTGATCTTTCATACATTCTCTGCAATGGCATTTTTCTGGCTGATCACCTTCTGTTCTTTTGGTGTATTCTGCATCTGGGGTACTCATAGAAAGTTTACTGCATTTCAAGTACATTCAGAGATGTCTCAGAATTGGAACTGATTAGACAGAACAGTGACACAGGAAAACAAATTCTTTTTGATCAAGCACAAATGAATAGCACATTTACAACCCGTGTCAAAAACAGCTGAAATCATCACACAAGCAAATTAGTACTGCCTTTCTGTTTCATAGGGATACCAGAATGCGACTGGTCACATTTCAGCTCTTCTGCAATAAACCTGGAACTCTGGATAGACTTCAAATCATTATATCTCATATACTTATCCAGGCTCTCTACTTGCTAGCATTAGCATTAGCTAAGCATTTCTGTCAGTGTCCAAAATCAATACAAAGCATTGAATGCCTTGATTTGATGGTCCATGCTGGATACGTTATGATTGTATCCAAAACTCCACAGGAGGCTGAAGACACTGGCATATCTAAGAACATGCATTTTGTTGTGCTTCTGAGCTAAGCAGAAAAATGCATAAAACCTGTCTGTCTTTCTAGACAAATTTGAAAAGTTCGTCATGTGAGACTTTAACATAATACAGTAAGGTGTGATTCATAAACCTCAGTATTTATCAGGGACTACACTAATTTATTTGAGGGTAAATTCCCTATATGAAATTTAACATTAAATTTATGAAAAAGGACTGGGACATCTATGGTAAATATAAACATATGTATGTATCTCTGAAATAAAAGCTAAAATATCTGAATCAGTTTTGACCTCAGATAAACTTTTTGTTGATGGTCTAAATGTACAGCTGCTTAAGGAGAAGCTGCTATTAATACCCTGTAAGAATAGACATTGCTCTGTGAAGTTCAATGGACTTTTTCACTTATCACCAACCTCATTAAGTTTTAATTTTATTTTTATATGTTGTACGTAACCAGCGATAAGCTGGACACTGCCAAGCATCTAAAAATCAATTTGAAAAAGCTTTTAAAACAGTGAGGAGAGACAGAGAGGGGTTATATATGGAACTGCTGACAGACCTTATCTCTAGTGTCTTGAATATCTCTTGGTCACTCTTTAACATAGTCCTTAAAAGAAAACTAAAATTCCTCTCTCAACTCTTCTAAGAAGAGCAGAAATAGAAGAAGATAATCTGTGTTCTAAGCACATTCAAAAAGATTGCTCTTTATTTTTAATAATTTTCTGTATGTATTTCTTTCTTTCTACAGTAAAATGACAAAAGGGAAAAAAACCCCTGTGTATGCATAACCACAGAGCAAGGAAGGTTTAACCACTGGAAGATCTTTCTTAAGTCTATATCTCTGAATTTTTCTTGAGAAAAAATCTGGTGAATAAATCTTTATAAAATTATTTGCAAAATCTCTGACTGAACTTGCTGGGAGACATTTCATGTCTACATATACATATATATATATTACAAATATTACTATACAGCTGAATTAAGAGAAGAATCATGCTTAGTCTGACATTTGGAAACTTCCTGCTGACACAAGCTAAACAGCAAAAGACAGACAAAATCATAAAATCAGTAATACAGAATCTAATATGTCAGAGGGAAGCCTATGAACATGCAAAAGAAATACTTATAAGTAATACTAGCAAAAATAGACTGCACAGAATATGTAAATAATAGAATTTGAAAATTGAACTACTACAAAAATACTAAAAGTTAGATCATTGATTTATAGGTTTGCTCTGAACACAAAAAAATTAGTGCTTTTTTAAAATCAATTTTATTTCAAAGTTTAACTGAAGTCCACCATTTTAATTAAAGGCTGGAAACATAAGTTCCAAAGTGGATTTTATATATACGTAACAGAATTAAAGGTGTCATTAATATAAGCAATTATATTAGTAGTTATACTAACTACTACAGAAGTCCATCTGACAAATTACTCACTATTTTCAGGTGATCCGTAAACACTAACGGTAAAAATTTAATTACTCTCCTGGATAATATAACAAATAATGAACATAGTAATAAGTTGTTAAAACTTATCAATGCTTCTTGATTATCATATGCATTTAATCCTAGATTTATACCTGTTCCCTAAAGTGATATCTGTTTGGTCTCATAAACTAAATGAGAAACATATAGGTTTTAGGATGATTTCATTATGCTATGTCTACCTATGAAAAGACTTCAGGATGAGAAAAAAATACATAGTTTCTTTCCTCAAGAAGAACACAAAAGTAAATCCTGACATTTATTTTATTTTTTCACTCTAAGACGTGGAAATGTTGGAAATTTTGGGTGTTTTTCTGATGTACACATTTTTTTAGCTTATTTTTTACTATATAGTTCTCCAGTAAGTTTCTGCTATAGAGAATATAAATATAGTATTAGTGTTATTATTATTTCATTAGTCTCTATTCGAGTAATTTCCTGTAGTGGCAAAAAAGACAAGAAAGATACTTTTAAGCAAACCAAATTTTAGTTATCCTCAGGTAAATTTTTCTAAATCCGTTAACACAAGCTATTGGTTGACAGTTTCTCCTGTAATAATCTTCTAGATATGTTTTACTACGAAATATTCTACTTTTAAATATGGAAATATATTTCTCTTTGTCAAAGCTCTGCAAGGAGAAAAAACCATTTGTTCTGATTCTTACCTCTGAAAGGTCTACACGTACCTCAAGGGGATTTATATTGATTACTAAAAAGCAGGAATTACATCAAGGAAGGTAGTTTTTAAACTAATAGTGTGCTCTTAAAGTGACCATAATTGAAAGAATCTAGAGTATTGAATGTGTTTAAACCAGAAAACTGATAATGATTTTTGAAGAGAGGGACATTTTGTATTCTCAGTACTCAAAAGAAAACTGGAAACTGGTCTGGATTTGTTTTGTTTTTTTTTCTTAATTGTTTTGCCTTAAATGCATGGCGGAATACTAGAATCTTTGTTAATGCTAATTAAATAAAAGGTGTTTTTTCAGTATTTTTGCAGGTACTGAGCAGACTGATATTTTCTTAAAAAAAAAAAAAACCACATACAAAACTCTGAATCAAGTAAAGCAATGTAAAATCCTTAAATTAACCACAATATTTCCTGAATTCATATATTCACACTTCTTTAAACTTTATGAAATCAAATTGTCATGTTCCACTTCCAGAGCAGGCAAAAGTCACACTATTTCAAAAACAGGCATAAAAAGTACACTGTTGGCTCATTTAAAAGAAACCCATCCTTTTATTTTCAATGTGTGTCTCAGAGTCAGAAAACTGGTTTCATATAAAAGCTGATAATATATAAACTGCTATTGACTGTTCTGTAAATATCTGGTGAAATTGCAAATGAAAAAAGATGAAAACCAACCAAACAAATGTATTCTCAAAAAAAAATCCCAAATTATTTCAACCTAACAATGAAGAAAATTTAGAAATCAGAAAGATTTCTAAATTTTCAGACAAAATTATGAAATAGCTTATTTCAACTGGAAAGAGTTAGGGAAAACAATAGTTTTAAGATGTCATTTGATGACTTTGATAAATGGGAATTGTATATTGAGCTTCAAAAAAAGGGACTCGATTTGGTGACACAATGTATTTTTTTCTAGTCCCATTTCTTATGTATGTGAACTGAATTGCCTTTTACAACTAAGAATTGTCATAACAAATCTCTCTACTCTTAAGTAAGCAGAAAAACTCTGTTTGAAAGCTCTGGTTTCCTTTTATACTCCACACCCTCTACAGACATCTTCAAGGATATTCTTCTGTGTCAGGAAAGAAGCTAAAACATACAATCACTCCAGAGATTCTTGTCATTCCAGATCAGGGACTGGAGTGAAATGGCACCAGCATTTTTTCTGTTATCATCAGTTTCTGCACAGTTTATTATTAAGTTTTAATTAGGTTTTGAGAACTGCTTTATTTCTTACATTGAATTTCTTATGATATGATTTTTTATGTAGGCAGATTAGAACTATTGCTATAAAAATGAAGAGAATTTTACTTCTGCTTTTAAGCTGGGAATCCTAATGCTTGATAATTTAATGATCAGCTTTTCATCCTGTAAGAGCTGAATTTCATGAGCACTTTTCCATGCTCAATGGTGAACCATACATTTGTAAAGCTGTCGAAGCTAATTAGTACAATACCTCCACTTATGTGCACAAATGTCTGATAATAGCGTGGTAATGGCCCACACAAAAGTTGTCTCCCAAATTGTGCATGAATCTCTGATATCATGTAATAAAAATTTGAATGAGTGAATTAAAATAATTTAATTGTTGGTTATTTTGGTGCTTAAATTATTTCCAGAGTTTGCAATAAAGTCTGAGCTTTAACACAGAATAATAATATTTTATCTCTTTAGGTATTCGTTTGCCCTGACAGCTCAGATTGAACACATATCTCATCATATGTCATTGACAAAAACAAACGCCGCCCCCCTAAAAAAACCCAAACCACCAAAACACACACACATGCACTAAAAAACCTACTGCAGAAATACTTTTCCCTTATAGTTCTTGCTTCATAGATAGATTACTTCTAATAGAGGAACAGAGAAAGCAAAGACAAAGATTTCCTCTGTTAAACAACCTAAAATTTATAATGTGATTCACCATTAATCTAAGTTTAGTACTAGAGTAAGAGTAATGAAGGAAAGTTTTACTGAGATCAAGGCAGAGGTGAAAAGGAAAAAAAAAGGCAAGGGGGATAATTAATTTAATCATCTGATGCTGAGAAACTCAGGGCCCAAATCTTCCAATTAAATCAATAGGTTATAAGTCAGGAGAGAATTTAGCCTGGAAATGTCAAAGCAGAATGTCAATGAGATCTGAGTACCTAGCTCTTTCAAAAATTCAAGAATTCTTAGGGACAAAGCATAAGAAGTTAGCATACATTTTCATGGGCAAATCCTACCTTCTAGAGTTGAAAGGCTGATGTGGAACAGCATTATAACATTACAGCATGATGAGAACAGAGTATTTCCTAAACCTTCAGATTAAACACTTCCAACAAAAAAGAAATCAAGCTTAATATGGCACAGAAATTATATTTCAAAGGATATAAGAGCAGAGCCTCACCTATACTAAATTAGTTAAGCTTCAGTAATTTCAAATACCAATTTATGTCAAATGAAAATCTTATCCACAAACTTTGCCCTTCCAGGAAGCTTGTGTCTGTTTTGTAGTGAACACTAACTTCCAGTTGCTGCCTGTATTACACAGTAAATCACAGATTTGAGTAAGACGGCCCCCTGGCTCATCCTTCTGCCCCAAAATGAGAAATCTTAAAAGCAGTAGGTTCAAGGCCTTGACTGGGTAAGTTTCCAAGAATAGAGGTTCCATAACTTCTCTGGGCAACCTCTTGTTTGAACTTCATGATGACTTCATGAACTTCACTCTACTGTATGGTGAACTTCATGATGAAATATTCCTTCTCAGTATGTAATTACAATTCCTCTGGTTGCAGCTTGTGAGACTTGTCCCTTTTCTTGTTTTTTCTAGTCCCATTTCTTATGTATGTGAACTGAATTGCCTTTGACAGAAGCCCAGCTCAACCATCCACTAGGATCTTGAGTATCTTTATCTTATGATCACAAATAAAATGTATACTGACCCACACAATAGACATTTATTGGCCTTTGATATCTTCCACAGTTTTTCTATCAGAATGATTTATCTTAACATGCATGAGACTAACAAAAAATCCTACAGACTTGTGAACATGAAAAAATTTCCCTGCTTAAGCACTACATTCACTTTTAAAAGATGAATAGAAAACCTTAATAAATATCTCTTAAGGATGGTGGCTTCTTTCTATCACATAATCTTCAACTTAATTATAAATTAACAAATATTAGTAAAGGTGTAGAGTATGATTTAGGAGAATTTTATGATGAACACAAATTGTAGTATGATGGGGAAAAACAATAGGAAACTAATCAATGGACTCAATTGCAATCTAGAAGAAAATGCAAATTTCTGGAATAATTTGTTATTTTAATCAATTATTATTTTGTGCTTAGCATCATCGCATGTGGAAATATTATTAAATAATACTAGGCAAAACTGAAAGATCCATTAAATGTAATGAAAAGCATCTGGTAACAATCAAAGCATAGGTACAAAAGTTATTTTAAAAATGAGACCATTTTTCTCAATATATAACAAACTGGCATCTTGACTCAATGATAGAGTAGAGAGAATTTTTTTGCAAAAACGCTGATGTGAGTTGTGGTCAGCACTTGTCTGTACAATTTACATTGTGATTTGTGACACCTGCAGAGGCCCTCAAACTCGATTCCCCTCGTTATAAAAAGCTGCAGAGCTGCTGGCAAAGCATTCTTTTTCAAGGGACTTTTCCTCTGGAATGCTCTTCCTTGCCAAGGTCTAAAATAGCCATAAACTGTTGACATTCCGGGTATGCTACAAAGTCCATCTGTGTGAGCTGACTGAGGGAGTAATGGGTGGGATATCTCGTGGGAAGGTGTGATGGAGGTGCACAGGTCTTATGACTAGGAATTAAATGGGGTGTTAGAGAGTGGGAGGACAGAAGACTGCTGCTTTTTTTGGAAGCTTTATTTATTGCAGTCTCTACATTATGTTTTCAAATACATGCCAAGGTTGCTGAAAGTCTTAGGTGTCCTCTGGAGTGCTTATTTTGGATTAAAATCTAAATGAATGATAATTCTATTCCTAGCGTTAATGATTCATTTTGTTTTCCAAATTTCTCAGAGACTTTCCATAAATTAAAATCTGTGCAGCAGACTGCTATTTTTCAGAATCCTTCCACAATCAAATTAGCATTACTTTTTAAAGACTAAAACACTATGCAGAGTAAGAATGCAAGAATCAACCCAAATGATTTTGACAGTTAGAGCATGATGGTTTATAGCAACCTTTTTTTGTTAAAATTCCCATGTTAAGCAAAATGTATTACAGTGGTAGAAATGGCTTGATGTCAAGGGGAAAAAAATCCCCAAAAGTAATGATTTGGGTTAAAAATACAAATAAATAAACAGGAAATTATACAAATTCCAGGGATTAATTAGATTAAATAGCTATAAAAATATTTTGATAACAATAGCCCCTTTATGACAAGGAAAGTACAAAAAAACCCATCTGAGTATCTGTTGATTTCAATTTCAAAAACATTCAGATTTTCCTGTATTGAACACTACGACTAAAACACTCGTCATTTTAATTACTGATCTTTAAGTAGCCTATATATAGGTAGTCTACCCTAGCATTTGTTTACAAGAGTAGCCAAAGTCCTAGGTTTAAACTCAATTTAGCAGAGCTCAGATAGTGAAAAAGAGCTGCAGGCAACCAACATTTTAAAGATACTGGTTTCTTATTACATCTTCAAAAGAATAACCATTTTATTTATAAGAATTGATCCCCTATTTATAGCTACTTGAGAGATTTCATGTAAAAACTTTCTCTTTCAACTGTAATGATCCCCTGAAATTCAGATTTTAGCTCTGTCCCATACTAGGTATAAAAGACAACTCATGTTTTATGTGCTCTTTTCTAGACTAAATACATGATTAGACATTGTTTTCACTGGTGATGCTAGGGATAGTAAAATGGAAAGAGTGATATTCCTAAAAGCTTTCATTTTTTCTTAGTACTTAGTAATCAAAAAAAAAAAAATCCAACAGTTGAGATAATAATTGAATATCATCTGCAGTAATTCTTTTAGACTGTAGTATTTTCAGATTAAAAGTCAGTACCATAAAACACTAAGATTGATCACCCATCTGTTTGCTTTTTTTTTTTTTTTTAGAAGAATGGGAAAAAATTTAATCAAAAGCTCATTATAGTCATAGTATTTCAGTAGTAAATCTGGTTTGAGATTTACTCTCAGTTTTACACTCTACAAAGTTCTTGAAGAGTTAAAGATTTTCATGTCACCAATACTGATTTATTGTAAATATTCATAAAGTTCCACTAGACATGACATGAAAGAAAGTATGTGACTTTATTACCTATTCTTTCATTTCCATCATTTCAAAAATTTCTCAGTTCTGCAATTTTAATTCTTTTAAATTCTCTTAAGATGGAATTAAATAAAATTTGAGTTTGTCAACTCTTAGAAGTTCTTAATTTCTGTTACTTATTGGGGGCAATTTTTTGAAAAAATTGTTTGAAGAAACTTTATTTTTTTTTAATGAATTCAACTAGACATAACTAGAAAATACTTCAAGTTTAAGGAAAAATTAGTTGGTGGATCAAACAAAGAGAATTTTTTAATAGATATTCCATTTTGGTTTTGTTTTCACTTGTCTTATTCACTTATTTACTGCCAAGAATAGTTAGTAATTTCAAATAACACTGATACACCAATCTTGTATCAGGTCATATGTAGCAGTCACATAACAAAAAAAAAATCAAAATAGATTTTAAAGAAAGTATAAAAATTTGAAGATTTTACAGTAAAAATTATCTCAAAGAAAATTCTAAGATTTCTTAATGAAAGAAACATTTTAAATTTTTGGTTTTAATTCCCTGGAAATTTTATGTATTCATAGCTGTTGCTATCTTTTCTCAGCATATTTAAGCATGCTGGCTTTCTAAATATTAAATGCATACTCTTTCAAAACTTACAGAAAACCCCAATAAAGCACACAGAGGTGGAACAAACAAAAACAAAAATTAGCACAGTTTTAAATTTATCCGGTTATTCATACTGTTAAGTAAATTGATATCAGTCTTCAAAATATTTGCTTGGTAATGAATAAGGTTGCGATAATTACCCTACCCTTCTCCACATTCCTGTCTCTTCTTGATACTGTCTAATGTGAAACCAGGCAGCCCCACAATGACTCTCATGTCCTTGTAGGAAGCTATAAAAGCATAACTTTTCATTGCAGGCAGCCACCAGTAACAACAGCACTTCAATTATGTCTAAATCCACCCAATCAAGATGAATTTAGGGTGTTCTCAGCGACTTTCCCCCCCTTTTATAACTTTTTTTTCCTGCTCATCTTTCTTTACCACAAAATTGATCATTCTACTCAAAGAATGCTATGGATTCCTGCTGGAAATTCCCAAAACATCTGAAAGTAAAAGAAGGCTTTCCTCTCTGATTCACTGTCCCTGCTCTATGCGTTGCACTGAATTCTTGTTTCCACACCTTAAAGATCTTAATTTTATATCAAGTAGCCAAGAACATTCCAGTGTGTAGAGGCAGACAAACCCTCTGTGCCTGAAGTATGTCAGATACAATCAGCCTCAAGAAGCACTGAAGTAAAACACCAAGACCTTTTGAAGCTTATTCAAAAAGAGAGGCATTAGAACAGACACATTAATCAGGCTGGCGTTATTTTCAGTGGTATAAGTAGACATGACAACACAGGAATGCCACAATTTACCCCTCACTCTTGTCACCTGCAGAAACAAGGTACAGTTCTCACAGGGCACTGAGGGTTTGCATTTTAATTCATACAGTGCAAAGATAACTATCTCTGATGTCTATCTACAGGTTAAGCAAGGCTTCACTACAGAAAAATTCCACACTTTCACTGTAGTATTTACAGTTCCATATGTCCATTATTCACACTACACAAGCAGGAGCTGCAAGTACACAATAATACTATATTTCAACTGAGGTAACACTGAGATAACAAAAGGCTGTCTGGCATCAAGTTTGAGGTCATTCTTTGAAAATCACTATTTTGTAATCTTAGGTTTTTTTCTTTAGGCTCATGGATCACCTGAACAGCTATACGTTTATACAAATGTAATAAGACAATCCTGATCCTCCCAGCAAGTTAAACAAATCCAAGGATAATAGTACAAATAACTGAAACAATGGACCCTTTTATAAATCAACAGAATTTACAGAGCATGTTTTTCTCAGGAGAGACTAAAACAGAAGTGACATGTCTTTCATGTGACACTGTATTTTATATTTCTTGGTTTAAATGTTCATCTTTGATATGCTTTGAGGAATAGAAATAAGAGCTATTAAAATTATCCCTTTACATGTTAAGAGTGACTTCGAAATATGGTAAAAAACACTTTAATAAACTATCTTTTTTTGCTTTGCTTGCTCCCATGTTAGAGTGAACCAGGGCCAAGACTGGCAGTCATAGATACACATTAGGCAGCAAACATCTTCCTTGCTGCTGAACACCCTGCAAAAAATCAGCTAATTATGCTCCTCTCTCTCTCTTCTGTGAATAACTCTGCTTTACTAGCATTCCCATTCCTTTGCATTTTCTTTCATAAAACATGATCCTGAAAAGTGGTGGAGAAAAAATGTGGGAAGGGTTTTGTATACAAAAAAATATTACAAAAATCTAGATTTCTAAATACCCCTGTGCTTGTGCCTTGATATTTACAAATTAAATAAAACTGCAAATTGAAATGTGTAAGCTGTTTGTTTGTTTGTTTGTTTGTTTAAATAACATAAAGCAAATGACATACTTTAAATTCAAATGCATTTAAGTATGCAGATTATGCACATATACATAGTGCTGTACTTTTTTTTTTTCATTTTATAAATGCATTCCCTAAAGGCCAGAATTCCTTATTTTTAGGATGAGAAATAATTAATGGTTTCAGAACAATAGCATCTTCCTCACTGAGACCGTAAAGCTGCTTCTTGCTAGATGGTTTGGACCTTATCTCACGTACAATAAGAACCCAAATATTTAGGATACAAATTCTTGACAAACATTACTTCTTTTTAAAAATAATAATTTTCTGGGTTAGATATCAATCATTAGAAGCTCATTTCACTTCCTATTTAAGTTCCATTCAATTTATTTATTCTTAACAAACCATATAGCTCAGCAGAAAATAACCTGTAAAAGGTGAGAAATTCTGAATAGAAACTATCCACACACACAAAGTAGAAATTAAAGAAAATACTTCTATAAGCAGGCCTTCTCTTTTGAAACCATAGACAAGGTACAGACTGCATACACATTCAGAATGCAGTAATATCTAATTTCAAGTCATGAGCTACTTAAAAATTCTAAACCTTCAAATGGAAATTCTGCAGAGAATTGCAAGGTGTGAAACAGACTGGTAATCTATTATGTAAATGATGCAATATTTAAGGTGATGTAGAAAAGTATCTCCTGGTTAGACCTTATTTTTCTAAGTTTCCAAAAAAAATGAAGAAAATCACAACGTCTGCTTTGCACTTCTTGGGCAAAAGGGCAAATTTTCTGTGCTGTAAGGTCAATACAGAGAAATACAAGAAAGAAAATAATGCATTGATGAGTTGAATCTCCATAGCACTCAGAAAATTTAAATGGAAAATGATCTTGCTAATTCTAAAAGTGGCATTACATGCCTGTCATCAGAAAGTTTTACCTAAAACTGATGAGGGTTTGTAAACCTTTGGTTAGGGATGCATCTGTACGGGAAAATTTTGTGTAGTTGAATGTCACTACAACTGAAGTTAGTATAAGAATATTAAACAATTGAGTGTACTGGAAAGCAAGGTAGTTTCTCTTGTGTAGAAAAACTTTGATACAATTCTCGTTTTATTTATTCATATATAACAGATACAGAAGATACAACTCATCTAACTAACAGTTAGACTAACAGTTTCTTTAACTGCTAGTTTTAATAAAAATATTTAAACATCTGAAATTTTACTGGATTTATCATTCCTTTTTTCTAAATTCTACCTTCCTGATCCTGGACTTTTTTCTCCCATAGTACTATATGTATGATCTAAACAAAAAAGGCAGAACCTTCCAATCATCATCACATCACCTAAATGGATAGACATAAAAAACCTGTCTATTAGCCTGTGTATATATATAATTGTACATAAATAAATATATATATAAAAACTATAAATAACTTAGCATCAGTGGGGCAACCATCACATCACAAAGTATGTGACATCTAGACCTAAATGAAATACAGAAAGTCCATTTTTTTTTCAGCTTTTGTGGTGTTTTGCATTAAAAAAGGAAAAGCAGAAACATAAATAATAAACACAATGTTATCTATGAATGTGCACATTTAAGTAGCAGTGGTAAATTTCTAGGCAGCGTTTTACTCTGGACAAACTTTTTTTTTGTTATCAGAACTATAGAAGCTTAGCAGATGACTGAAGGCAGAAAAGCTGTTGTCACTTAGTAATTAAGTTTGAGAATATCTGATGCATCCTTCCTTCTCCAGGAAAAATGTACTTCGGGAATCTGAAAAGACTGTATGTAAGACTAATGGACCTGCAGATAGTAACATACAGTTGGAGCTAAAATATTAATTTCTGTGTAAGACAAGACTTGTCAACCATTTCTGATTCGGGTGAATTTACTCTATCACAGGAACAAGCAAATACATTGTGTACTGTCAGTTTTGCAGAAATAGCTGGGAGCACTTATAGCTCTGTCGGAGTTCCCTGACTTGGACAGTCATCTGCACTTGGGTCATGCTGGATTGATATGCTTACATATTCCCTGTGTGAAAACTGGCTACAAATATTCCTAGTTCCAGTCTCACAATTTTTTGGGTTATTTGTTGTTGCTATAACTTTTGTCCCTGCTTTCCTTTCTGTGAAGGTAGAACTTGAAGCCCCACTGATTTAGGCACTGAGGACCAGTGTTGGTTCCCAGAATATCTCAATAAAGTATTTCTCTCTAGTGGTTCAATGTGATGAGCATATTTCACTGCTTTTCCTAATAAGAGAAATAGTTTGAGACCTAAGATATAATACATGCCCACGTTCTGGACTTACACCAGTCTCCACTAATGCATTCTTACTTCAGCTCTGGTCTGCAGATAACTGGTATTTCAGGGAGCAGGAAACAGTCTACAAAACAGGTGCAGTGAAAAATATATAAATAAATACAGACACATATCTTCCTACACACTTGGAAGACATGAGTTGGTAGCTGCAAGTATAATGGGAAAGCAGCTCCCAACTTCTGTTGGTGCCTCCCTGCAGGCAGTTAGCTCCATTTTAGTGTGTGTTCACAGCAATACACGTTCAAAAGACTTGCTCATACAGACCCTGGATCTAGATGATTATTTTCTGTAAAGGGCATGTAATCCTAGCTCATACAAAAAGGCTTTCAAGTATATTACACACAATGTTTGCATATATAATCCTTGAGTTTAATGGCCTTTTTGCAGGAACTTCAGCACTAATAGGTTCTAGATCTCATGCTATGTCATAGGTGTAGGTCCTTACAGACTGCATACCAATCAATATGCCCTTTTCACCGAGAGACACGTGATACATATTCACTGGTCAAAGAGGAGGCTTATATTTCACAGGTAGGCAGTACCAACGGTGCCTCAGAGTCTTTTTGGGGAACTCTCGTGAAGAATGGAGCTTTCTGAGCATCAGGGTGGTCCCAGAATAGTTGTTAATGTCAATTTAATGAGAAGTTGCTGATGAACTGTCTTAGATTCAGACTACCCTGATTCAGTACAGGTCTCCTATCGCTGACATGAGTCCTATGAGGAAGCTACATTTGAATTAGTTTAAGCTGTAGATTCCATAGTTGCAGTTCATATAGTCTTGCTGTCAACCTTAATTTCACTACCCAATCATGTTAAGTATGGCTAACTTAATTTCATCCTAGTTTCAGCTTGATTTAAATATGAATATGCAGGGTTTATCTTTGAAACATACTGTGTATCCAGAAAAATAGACACAATAATATATAGGTTGAATTTTTGGTGGTTCTTTTAATTGTAAGTGTAATATAAAGAGGTTAATAGTTCTAGCTCTGTGGTTTCAACAAGAAACAAATCAACTTTCAGGAAATATTAGGGAAATAAATATTGGTAAGAAGAAGTCAGAAGCAGAGTATAAAGAAATATACAGTGATTCATCAGATAATCTTCACATGCAAAAGGGGATGGCAGAAAACACATGCATCCAATTATCTCTTATAATTCAGAAAATCTCTGAAATAGCACTTTGCTCACTTTTAGATACAAAAATGCTGTGGTGGTCTTTAAACATTGCCGAATCCTATGAAGATCTATTCAAACTGGACCTTTTCTTGTCTTCAGACACTTCATACATAAGCTGCAATGTCATAGTGAGACATATTAATTTTGAAGTGATTTTTAAGGATATTAATTTTGAAGTGATATATTACACAATATATTTCTTTGTAGCTGATCATCCCATGTAAATGAAGCATATGACTTTTATGAAGCAGGCACACAAATTTTAATGTGGCAGTGATTTATCTTTCCTTGTGGTGCATGCAGGTTCATGTGCAAAGCATGAAAAAACAGCTGGATGCCAAAGACAGCCCTCAAGGCTGAAAATGTAAAATATTTTACAAAATATAGGTTAGGAATGTACTGATATGTTTGTATAGTAAACTCTTCTAAGGGAGTTTTCCTTATTGCATCTATAAAGTTTCGTTCTTCTGAAATAGAAGGGCTGAGTCTGATCACAGTTAAAATTGTTAAGGTTAGTGAGAGATGTAGATAAGGCAAAGCAACATGCTCATATAAGCAATGAGTGTCAGAATTACAAAATAGGTCCTAAGGCTTTCACATACAAAAAGGACTTTACTGTGCCATGCAAGAATAGCTCTGTCTATAAGGCAGTGTAGTGATGTAAGAGGCTTTAATTACAGGAAGTATTTTACTTATGGAACATCTTTAGAAGTAAATTAGCCAAACAGAAAGGACCCACTTTGGGGGAGCTTAGCTGCCTTCTCTTATGTTCACAGAAACAATTCCTACCAGCTCCAAAGAAGCTGAAGCAAGAGCATTACACCCACTGGGAGAAGCTCACATCAGAATCTTCTACAATGCTGGAGGTGGTGTCTTGCTAAAAATAAAGGTAACTGTACAATGACACCCTTGAGGTTCTATTGGAATAGGGTTTGAAAGGAAGACAAATATGTCAAAAAATATAAGCTGTTTATATTCAAATCAGTAATGACAACGATGGAGTTTCACTTTACTCCATTGAAAAAGCTTAATAGGTTGCACATAGGATTTTTCTGACATGTAAAGACTTGCATTAGGAAATGCTGAATATTACTTCATTTGTCTTTTGTATTAAAGGAAAAATTAAGTATGAATAATTTCAAAGCTTTTGTTTTCTATTACAATATTTGTACATTCTAAATGTCTGTGCTATTCTGCACCTTATTAGCTATCTTAATGAAGTAAAAATGTTTATGTTTTCCATTTTTATGTTTATCACAACTATACAGCATAGCTGGTAGAATAATTTTAATAAGTATCTACATTTTTCTTCTCAAAAGTTCATCAGAGATTAGTGAACTGAAAGGGTTATTTCCAACATTTCCTTTTATCAAAATACTCAGTGCGGCAAGCTAGTGTCATATTTAAATGTGCAGCAATTTTATTGCAATCTCAGTGGTATCTGCCTGTCAGCAAAAGGGTGGCATTATGGATTGTAATCATTTTTGCACAGAGTAAGGACAGGTCTAGCAGAAAATATTTAATTCTAGGTGATAGCTCCTGCAGAGTCAGTAAAGGGCACATGCTAATAAGGAAGCTGCAGAAAGACTCTGGTGATGACATGCTCCCTGAAAAGAGCAAGCTCAGCAGATACAGTGCAGCTAATAGAACCATTACTGCCTCATGTCAAGCTATGAAAAATACCAAAGGACAGAGTCATCACAGTGAAGGGAAAAACAAAGCTCTTGTATATTATGGTTGGAAAAGCCTCATAGGCAGAACAATGTTAGGATAACAGTGTTATCAAATGCATGAATAAAAATACGGCAAAAAGCTTGCTCAGTAGAAAGAGCAATTTCCCCATTGTAATTCACTCTATACTCCACATGTTGTAGCCGTACCACTCATTGTATTAATTTTCAGTTGAAACTCATTTCCCACTAAGGCATCTGTTGTCTTCTGCTGATGGCAGCAAGTTTGCTTTAGCTTTTCCTTTTTTAACTTCAGTTTATGATTGAGTCCACAAGTAAAACATAAAGCACTGCAAAAGAAGATGAATACAAGGCAGGAAAAGCATCCAGACGCTTTTACAGTGAATTAATTTTCCAGACTCTTATTAAAGGCTTCTGTTACCACTGGCAAAGTGTTGATCAGCTTCTCTCCTTCTAAAACTGGGAGTCTGTCCAGAACCATTAAGACTTTGAAATCTCCAGAAACGCTAAGATTACGAAATCTTCATAGCATGCCTGTGTTGCAGCAAGAAGCACTCTAGCTGGTCACATTATACACAGATAAAAATCTGTTTCCATCTGACATAACATCTGCAGTTTAAAATTTTGCTTACCAAAATTTTATCACTAATTTCAGATAGGAGTAAAATGCTAAATATAACCAATGAGGTATGTTTAAGTATTTAGACATACACCATCATCTAAAAACCTACTGCAAAATAAAATTTTAGTAGACATTTTCCTAACATTTCTTTCAAAGCAAAGTATTGCTCTC